>PVHP010007090.1:40577-58185 GCA_004024765.1 Zapus hudsonius
GGGGGGGGGTAGAATGAAATCTGAGGAGAAAAAGCTATGTCATAAGTTTTCTTCATCTTTTTCACATATACCTCACATGTATTTTTGTGGAAATGAAACCTGCATAATGTTCAGAGCTCTCTGGACACATTTATGAGAATAATATTAAGGAACATTACATGGTGTGAAAATACAGGCAATAGAATGAGAAAAGTTTCTTTTAATTATGTATTTTATAAGGTGTTACTACCCAGAATATAAAAAAAAAACAAAACAACTGTTAGAATTCAATAGTAAGACAACTTGGTTAAAATTAGAAAAAATTTAATAGTTTAATCTTTTCTAAAGAAGATGTACAGTTGTCCAGTCAATATGCAAGAGGTGTGGAGTAGTACTTAACTGCTGAGCAATTTCCCTAGACTCCTCCACCATATTTTTGTTGAGAAGGGTCTCTGGACTGGAGCTCACTGATTAAGCTGGCCTGGCTAGCAGCAGGCTCCATGGGTCCATCTTTTCCATCTCCCCAGCACTACAGGCGTGCACTGCCATGCCCAACTTTTACATGGGTGCTGAGGATGTGTATGCAAGTCCTCAAGCTTGAATGGTGAGCACCTTACTCACTGAGCTATCTCTCTAGATCTGAATTGTGCACTTTAAATGAGTATGTAGCATATTATACAAATTATATCTCAAGCTGTTTAAAGAAATAATGTGACAGTTTTATTTTTAAAACAAAATGCTTACAATATGCCAAAAATGACATGCTTTGTGTCCTCTAAATAAAATCATGATGAACTGTTCCAGATGTTGCCTTAAAAACTTAAAATTGCCATGTTACTTTTCTGCCTGATTGACCCAACTTTCATCATGTAGAAAACTTGTTACTATTTTATATGTGGTATCTCCTACAATGGTAAACCTGCATTATATTATACTTCTTTACCAAGTAAACTGCTTTACAACCTCTGCTTACTGGATGTGTTGGCTCACGTCTGTAATTCCATCACTCAGGAGGCAGAGGTAGCAGGAATCAAAGCCAATTTAGGCTCCTGGTAAGTTTGAGGCTAGCCTAAGCTATTTGGGACTTTGACTTCCTTTCTCAAAAAGAAACCAAGGCTGGAGAGATGGTTCAGTGGTTATGTTTGCTTCCTGCATAAGCATGAGGACCTGAGGAAATCTGAGAATGCTCAAGTTCAAATCTTCAGATCCCACATAAAAGAGCTTGGAGTGGCCACATGTGCCTGTAACCCCAGTCCTGTAGGGAAGTAGAAACCCAAGAATTCTTAGAGGCCTGTAAGCCCCAGAATTAGTAAAAAGATTGTTTGGCTAAAACAGAGAACAGTGATGAAGCAGGACACCTGATATTCCATCTTGCCACTGGTGTCACAAGGGAATACAATGCACCCCTCCTCCCAGGCCAAACAAGAGAAAAACCCTCAAAAATCAAAAACAAAAGCAAACACAGCTCTTAGAAAACTACGCTTGTTTCCTGTTATGACTTCAGGAATGATGAATGTTTTTGTTGGTTCATTGAGTGTGCAGAATGCCCATTCTGTATCAACACTTGCACCAGATTCTAGTGACTGGAGATACGAAGATGAGAACATTTTAGCCTTGTTCACACATGCTGCTCATTTTGTGGGGATAACAGGAGGCAAAAGAAAGCTTCAGTTAGCAAAGAGCAATATTTATTGCCAGCATAGCATGAGAGAAAAGATGTACATTACAGCTTGAAAATGAGTAACTTTGTCTAGCGATGAGGTGAAGAGAAAGGTGTGGGCAGTGCTGGTGTTTATGGGCCACTCTCCGAGAACCGTGTTGTGGGCTCGAAGTTCCCCAGTTTACCTGTGCTTTTCCCAGCTATTTGTTCGTATAGGCAGTTGTTTCATTTGCTTCCTTTTCTCTTTAAAAAAAAGTGTTTGTTATCTGTATATGTGTGAGTGCACGTGGGTGTGCATGTGCGTGTGGAGGACAGAGGACAACTTTGAGTGGTGTTCCTTAGGAATGCCATCCACCTTTTTTTTTCTTCTTGAGGTAAGGTTGGAGCTCACCAATTAGGCTAGAATGGTCAATGAGCCTTAGACTCCCCAGTGCTGGATTATATACCTTTAAAATTTTTTTTGTTAATTTTATTTATTTATTTATTTTTACATGGGGAATTGAACCCAGGTCTTCATGCTTGGAAGGCATGCACTTTGCCAACTGAGATGATCTCCTCAGCCTCCTTGTTTCTCTTGTTACTATGTAGCTATGCTTTGCATTCTATTGAAACATTAGTTGTAATGTTATCTTTGTTACTTTAATGACAGACCTTTTTATTCAGTCCTGTTTTTCACCGTTCATTTTAGTTACTGTGCATTGTTGAAAGCGGTTTCCCTAAAAGATGTGAAGAGTTGTGAGATATATATATATATATATAAGGCATAGAGTTCTCCTTCCAGCTCTTCCTTTGTGTGACCCATCACAGCAGCACAGACTGACAGACTGATACTATCCTGGCAGCTTCTCTTTCCTTGCCCCTCTATTCAGGGGAGAACAGCTTTAGTCATTGGCCATGAAAAGCCAGGCCAAGTCTTTACTCCTCAGTACATTGATTACCTCTTTATACCTGGACAGCCTGAATTTTTATTCTTTCAGTATTATAAAAGATATTGTGGAGTGTGCAGAGGTAGAAATTATATGCAAATGGAATGGCAGGAGATTGAATTTTATCCCCACCCACAAATTCGTGTTTTGAGATCTTAATCTCATTTTAACTGTATTTGGAAATGTGGCCTTTACAGAAGTAAAGTTAAATGAGGTCATAAGCACAGGTCCCTGATCCAATCAAATCAGCATCTTGGTAGGAAGTAACACCAGAGTGGCTCTCTCTACTGTGTGAAGTAACACCAGAGGGGGCTCTCTCTACTCTGTGAAGACAAATCAAGAAGATGGACATCTACAGTCAGGAAGAAAGCCCACACAAGAAACTGGACTTTCCAGCTTCTAGAACTGAGAAAAGAAGTGTCTGTTGCTTAAGCAGCATAGTCTATATTATTTTCTTGTTGCAGCCTTTGATATCTAAGACCAGATTAGTGATAATAATCAAACAATTGTGGATTGCTTAATACATGCTAATATTGGGTTGGCCATGTGTTAGATTTTATGGGAAAGGAATCAGATGTTTAAGTACCTTGTCCCATATAAAATCTAGGAAGGTGGAGCTTTGGCTCTTTGCTAAGCTTCTGTATGTTTAATTTGAGAAACAGTTGTATGTGGTTTATTTATATATTTCATGGTAAATAGAGCCAGTGGTAACCTTATGTAGATGACAAAATGTTTCCTGTTTATAAAGTTTGGGATCCTCTGCTTGGAGGATCACATTTACACTTCAAGCCTGTAAGAAATCATTTCATGCAGAATCCTTTAGCTTAACCTTTGTGTTTCTTAAAGCACTACCCAGAGTCTTCTCTGGTGAACTCTGGAGAGCCACAGTTCATGGACACCAGTTTTCATTGTACAGCTAGAGTGCTCATTGGATTCCTACATTGGTCACTAAAGGCCCATTTAATTTATTATGCATTGAACACTTGATGAGAATATATTAACTCTCTGACAGTGTAATAAAATACCTAGATAAACAACTTAAGAGGAAGAAAGGTTGCTTTGGGTCTAAGTTGCAAAGGTTTCTGTCCATGGTTTCTCAGACTCATAGCTTTGGGCCTGTAGTGAGGCCATCTATCATGGCAGAGGGAGTGAGGTGGAGCAAAGCTGATCAAATCATAATGGCTGGCAAGCAAAGAGAGAGAGGTTGAATTCTTTAAGAACATATTCCCAATTATCTACCCCTCTCCCCAGGCTCTACCTGTAAATCTAGCACTTCTCATCACTGCTGTCAGATGGAGAACAAGTCTTCATTCAACACATTGGAGAACCAAACCGTTGCAGGCCACAGAGAAATCAGCTGGAACTGAATTGAAAGCTATCTTCCTACTGGCTAGTTTTCATAGTGTCATGAAGTGCTATGCAGGCTGCTAAAGGAGAAAAGTCATCAACAGTCTTACCTAGTCATGGACCCTGCAGGCTGCATGACTGGTCAGCCAGGCAAGATGTGCTCACTGGTGCAATAGTGGCATGGCTTTTATGGAAGTGACCAGCTGTTTTCTGATTGGGTTTGAGGCCCCACTCCATGGGAGAGAAGTCATAACTGATACTTGTCATAGGTCCTCAGGGGCAAGATACTACTATTAATTTGGCTAAATGCATAGATATATTGTGCCCATAAATCTGCCTTGTAAATATTTGTGTTTATGTCACAGATTAGTGCTGCTCTCAGCTTTGGTCAGGGAAGCTTCTTTTTTCAGTTTGTGGTGATTACTGGGAAGACCCACAGCTTGTCAAAATTGTCAAATTGCTGAAGATTACTGACTGTAGATTGATTAGTCCTAAATAGAGCATCTATACAATCACCTCCAAGGCTGAGGAAACATAAGGCTGAGGAAGAGGTGGTGGAAAGAATGGAAGAGTCAGAGGAGGGGGAGGAGCGCTGTGGAACACTGTCTTCAGGCATGACATGGTCAGTGCGTTAATGAACTTACAGAGGCTGTGCTTACCAGCACAGGATTGGGCCTATCAGGATTTCAGCATGGATGGGGAGGGGCTCATTACTCCTCACCCCTGCCTCCAGGAGTTACTGGCAGTTTATGGTTGCTTGGGAAGGAGAGAAATTTTTTTCAGTGGTGTGACCAGTGGTTAAATTTTCCATGATCCAGTAAATAGACTTTATCCATGCTTATGCAAGCAACCCTATTAAGCTCTGGGTCAAAAAAGGACATCCAAGTGGAAGTGGGACTAGTTGAGCTCATCAGTGAGAGAGGGGACAAGAGCAGGTCACAGGGTGAATATGTTCAAAATGCATTGTATTCATGCATAAAAATATCAAAAATAAATTTAAAAAATTGAAACCATAACAACATATGTACTTATTATAATTTATTAAATTAAAAAAATGTAGTGAGAGTATATGTTTGTATTACTCTGAAAAATTATCTAGTTATGGTTTTCAGAACCTTATTTCTAAGAAAAGAATGTAAGTACTTCTGCAAAATGACATCTTATAAAAAATTTAAAAATGCCATTTTATAGATCAGCATATGTTAGTCATGCATAATAATAGGTTTCATTATAGCGTTTTTATCCATGTGGATAATGTGTTTTGATCATTTTTCACCACCATTACCTCTCACTCTTGCTGATCTTCTTCTTCCTAACTAGTCCCTCCCCATGTGTTTTCTGTGACCCAGTGAGTTTTACTGGGGTTGCTTACAGGAGCATGGACAACTTAGCAGTGGCTATACCACTGAAGAACATGTTTCTCTCTCCCTGTAGCTCCTCAGAGAGGGGTTAGCCTCATTAGCCCCTCCCACATCCCTGAATTCTGTGCAGGTCTTGTTTGGGTAACCACAACTACTTGGAGATTATGAGTGAAATGGTCATGTGTTGTCTGGATGACAGCATTCTAAAACATACCTCCCCATTTTCTTGCAATCTTTCTGCCCCTCCCCCTTTTCTAAAATGTTCCTTTGGAGCCTTAGAAGGGGCATAAAAATGACCTTTTTTGATTTTAGTGAGCACCAAGAGTAGCTTGCATTTCATAGCATAGGAAGAATGAGGTTCCAAATCTCATGGAACTCTGATGCACAGAGATAAGGACATTGAAAGTTGTGTGTCTCCTTTTCAGCATTCACACATCACCTGCAAATTATTACAATTGGAAGCTCTTCTTTCTGCACAGTATGCTTTTGGGTCTTTGGCTTTTTCCCTAAAACCAAGTCCTTTGTGTTTTTAAACATTGCTGTTTTGACTGTGGAAAATGAGCCTATGCTTGGCTTCCAGTGTTTCAGTTTACAAGTGAATCTTATTTCTAATTATTATTAAAACAATGAATTTCCTTTAAATGACTTGAAAAATGTGTACCCCCTCATTATTCCTATAATTCAAAAGCAGTTTTCAGAATCTAGAGTTTTATACATTTGTATTGAAAGAGACTTGGAGCAGCTTCGGTGAAGGTGTTGGGAAGTTGTGGGAAGGTTTTCCATCTAGTCTTACGATAGCATTGCTTAAATAGTTTGCAAGGAAAACTTGAGGCATTTTCTTATTTTTACAACAAGGTGTAGCACATATGGGATTACACTTAAAATGAATTTTTTAGTCAGCTACAATTTATTTGATACTAAATGAAAGCCAGTTTCAAGGCAGAAAGGTCTCATCTTTGACACATTGGCCAAAAGAACAAAAGAATGTTCTTTATTGAAAGCAAGTTGTCCTACTTTGATGTCTCTTCTGTGTCACGCACACTGAGTTTAATTAGCTGCCACCCTCGAGACTCCTTTAAAGCGCATGGGGATCTCGGAAGTGCTCTCTTGGTCTCAGAAAGGGTTTGGTCAGTGGAGAAGAAAATCACAGCTGACATTTATGGGTGGAGGCAGGAGGCAGGAGCAGCCAGATTTGTGACAGCACTTCCACCATTTAGTGAAGTTGAGGAAGCTTCTTTTTATCCCTTTAACCTTGCCATTCCCCCACACACTCAGTTCCATCCCATTCGTGATTCACTAGGCTTAGGGGAGGACAATGCTGTCTCATGGACACCTCTGGCTGTTGAGTTACTGGTTTGCATTAAGATGCCAAGAGAAAGCACTCCATCCTTAATTAGTGAGAGACATACTGACAGTGTGACTGACCTTTTTCTTCTAATGGTGATTTTTAACGCTTGAATGTTCATGTGAGTATCTTAAGTTAAAGCCAGACTCTAGGTACTTTGATGGGGTGCATTATTAATTAGTTTAGGACTTGCTTTGACTTAAGCTTTTATTTTTTTCTTATTTTCTTCATGAAGCCTTTTCTTCTACTTTAACAAAAAAAATGTATATATAGTATAAAAAAAGGAAACAATCAAAAAATTCCCTCCTAGTCCCAAAATCATAGTCACTTTTCCCTACAGGTGACTCTAGCATTTTACAGACTGTGTTGAGACATTTATTTTTGTTCATAGGTACTTTTCCTTCTTTTGAAAACCCGGGAAGCAGTACATTTTAGAAATGTTTATATCATTACATGTATGGAGCCAGATCATTCTGTTTGTGGATTGTGTACTGTTCATTGTTTGGATGTGCTGTAATTGCTTATCTATTTTTCAAAATGGGTGAACATTTAGGTTTATACAAGTTTTGTCCTTAGGAGTAGAGGTGAACCAACATCTATGAATACTGAGTCACAGAGGCAATGGAGACTTACCATTTTAATATAGTAATGCATCACTTAGTGGTAGGAACACGTGCTGAGAAGTGCAATGCATCATTAGGCCATTTCTTTGTTGTGTGAACATCATAGAGTGTATGTTTGCAAACTCATGGCTGTGACAACATTGGGCAATGCAGGCTTGTGGGATCACTTTTTACATGAGGCCTGTTACTGACTGAAAGGTTATGGTGCAGTAAATGCCTATATATTCTTCCAAAATTGCCTGATGTCATGATTTATGCCCCTACCCACAATGTCCATTTTTTTTTTCATCTTTGCCTCTCCTCTTGTATTCTCTGAAATTTTCTGATTTCTGGATTAGACACATGAGAATTCCTATTTCCTCAGTTATTTTAAATGTGAATGATGTTAATTATGAGCTGAGGATCAGTTCCTTTGTTTTTAAGCCACGTTAATTGTTTCCTTGTGAATGCTAGGCTGCTTAACCTGATGAGAATGAGCACACAGCTTTGCAGGATGAGGACACCTAGAGACTTGTGTCTTAGACCCTCTTAGTTTAATAGGAGCATTAGAGGTGATCTGAACTCCCCTTCCAGTTGGGTAAGAAGTATTTTTATAACCTCTGTGACTTTGTCTTTGATCATTAGCTCGAATGCTTCCAGTATTAAGGGGCTTAAAACCTCACGGGCATTTAATTCCTATTGGCTTTAGTTGACAGAAAATTCAAGCTATGTTAGGAGTAGTTGACTAGATAAGAGGGTAGGAGCAGCTGGACTCTCTAAATAAACCACATTAATGGAACTACAGGATTCTTTCAGGTCCAACTGGAGGGTGAAAGCCAATTCATGTTTAATGAATCTTGTCCAGTTGACTGAAGAATGAGAGAATGTAATCAGGTATTGCCCTATAGGATATGTTATCTGTTGCTGCATAAAAAAGTTATCCCTGAACTCAGTGCTTTCAAACAACATTAACACATATATTCTCTCACAGAATTACTGTGGGTCAGGAGTACCCAGCCGAGTGGTTCTGGCTCTGGTGTCTTCGAAGAGGTTGTGGTTAAAATGTTAGTTGGAGTGTAGTTGTCTGAAGGATTGACTGGCCAGAAGGTCTGCCTGCACAATGACTCATCCAGTGGCTATGGGCAGAAGGCCAGTTTCTTGCCACATGGACGTTTCTGTAGGGCTGCTGAGGTATCTTCATTCTGGTGGCTGGCTTCTGCCAGAGTAATCCAGTCAAGCATAATGGAAATCACATGTCTTTTATGATTTCTGAAATCACAGAACGCCATTTCAGCAGTGTCCCACTGATCAAACAAGCTGGCTTTTTTCAGTGTGTGAGAGGACTCTCATATTGAGTTAATACAGGAGAATAAGGATCCTGGGGGCTTTCTTGGAGAATGTTGATGCTTCTGCCTCCCACCTTCAAGAAAAATGCGCTTAATTCTTTTCAAGATCTCATAGCTCTTACCTGTTAGAGTGCAGCACTATGTAGGAGGAATAGGAAATATTTAAACATATTTTTGAAAATAAGAATATATTAAAATTTTCCTTTGTTGAAAGAAATTCTTATATTTCAGTAGTGTTCTCAATTATAAAAGAATTTTCTTAAGCTCTGTCCTATGAAATGTCTGGCCTAAATAAATAGGAAATAGATTTATAATCATGGCAGAAGAATGAAGGCCTAGTGCAATATTCCAGCTTATTTTTAGTCATAAATATTTTACAACATTTGCTGGGTTGCAAATCCATGGCTTAGGTTCTTGGAAAGCCTATACTGAAAGGGTCTCAGTTGAAGAAGTTGAAACTTAATAGGGAAAATACGGATGTTAAACTGTGATGGCTATTTCCTTGTGGTTTTAGCTTAAGCCTGCCATTTTATACTTTGTTTTGTGAGACTGTGGCTTGAACTCTCCAAGATTCCTCTGCTTAGCTGGATACCTGCCATTGCCTTCTGGCAATTGGAGGCTCTGGGAAGACAGGGAAGTAGGAGGAAAAAGGGGGAGACAGAGAGAGGACATCTCTGCGGTTCTCAGCTCCCAATTGCATTTCTCCTGTGCCAGCTCTAGATCTAGCTTATACCTTCTTTAGGAGCATATGTGCCAATGCAGGCATGACCCCTGACCAAGGTGCAAGGGGCAGTTATAGTGTTTTGCCACCCCTTCCCCCGCCAGTGTTCTTAGGGCCCCATAAAGGATCTGGTAACTCCACATCTTCTCTTGTGTTTCTCCAGCAGTTACTCGTATTCAGTTATTTTACCCATTTTCACTTTTTCAACATCACAATGACCATGTAACCAGTTTCCCCCAGAATATCCTCACCATTTAAAATACTTAATGTGTGGGGTTTATATATTTCTTCAGACTGAGCTAGTTATTAAGATTTCTAGAAACATCATCTTTTACAATTGCAGTGACTATGTTTATAATTTAAATTTATGTTTTGGGAAGTTAATAGTCACATCAAGAGTTCACTCTTTCCTCTATCTGGTCCTTTGTCCAAATGATTAGTGCTTGTCTGAGTTTTAATTTCTAACCACTGACTTCATTTCATGGGTCTGACCTCATGCAGCAGGCCTCAGGATCCTTCTTCCAGTGATTCCCAAATGCAGGTTTTCCGTGATGCTGAGCAGTTTTGTTTAGTTTATATAACCCAGGTGCTTAAAAAAGAAATCTACCTCTGAGCACCAAGAGGCATGCTCAGTATAGCCTCGGTGCTAAGAGTGCCTGAGCTCCTGCCTCCTAGTGTCTTCCGCCCACTGGCTGCACAGTGGCCCCTGCTCAGACCTGCTCATCAGTGGGCAGCTCCGGAGCCTACTACTACTTCCCCTCATCTTCCTTTATTTTCCCCAAGACCTTTATTCCTGCTCTGTCTTCTGCTTTATTTCCCTTTCTTGCTCTCAAAGCCCAATTCCCCCCTTTTCTTATTATCCCCAGTTGGAATGATTGATAGTTTGTGTATATTAAAATTTCAAGCACTTGCTGAGAAGGTATATCTGCTGAATGACTTTGAATTTACATAAAGAGAACTCCTGCATGAGGAAGCATAATTATATCAACTTATGAATCAGATGAGCCCTTTATGGACCCAAGGAAAACAGCCTGCGATGTCACTAACGCTTCCCTTGTTTCACTCTCAGAGGGGCTCTGGGTTGCTTTAGTGGGCACTTGTTGCCACATTTGCACAGCACTGTTTGCATTGCATATGGCAACAGAGTAAAATGTCCTAGCTCTTCTTGCCTATCATATTTTCTTAAAGTGTGTGCACATGCACACGTGTGTGTGGAGGCCAGAGGACACCTCAGTTGTCATTTCTCAGAAATGCCATCTACCTTGTTTGAGACAGGGTCTTTCATTGGCCTGCAATATGCTACACGGACTAGCTATTTAGGCCAAGCTGGCTGGCTAGAAATGCCCACACAGCTTCTCTCTGCTTCTCCAGTGCTTAGATTCAAGTGTGTTCCCACACTAGACTTTTTATGTAGATCCTAGGGATTATTCTCAGGCCTTAGCGCTTGTGAGGCAAACACTTTACCAATTATCTTGAAAGACTACTATGTAGCTGGGGAGAAAAGAAGCATATATTAAATAGAAAATGTAATGTGATAGAAACTTTGCTTAAATATGTGCTGTGGGCAGATAGTGATGGTACGTCTTATGCCCAGACTGAACACTTGATATCTTCTTTTTCAATCCTTACAATCCTACTTATTTGAGTTGTGTTTTGCAAGTGATGTATCTGAGGCTTAGAGGTTAATTTGCTTGCCCAAAGTTACATCAACAGACTGACAGAAGTTAGGATTTGAACCTTAGGTGGGCCTGAGTCTAAGGATGAGAACAAATAGCATCTCAAATGTCCTCTCTCTCTCTCTCTCTCTCTCTCTCTCTCTCTCTCTCTCTCTCTCTCTCTCTCCCTCTCTCCCTCTCTCCCTCTCTCTCTCTCCCTCCCCCCTCTCTGTTTGTGTGTTGGACATCTACTCTTTGGGTCCCTGGATTCCTTTTGCATCCTGCTCTGAGCTCTGAGTGGCTGACCTGTGTGGATTTCACCAATGAACACACATAGGCTTTGCCTTCCAGCCAGGGTTGACCAATGAGAATTCAGGAGATCAGAGAACAAATACAGAATAATATTGGATATGTATTCTCTCTGTTCTCTACTGAATTTCCATCTGTGGGCTTCACAGCTCTCTATGGGTCTGTCTTTGTCTTACTCTCTCCTCCAATCTGTCTTCTCTCTCAGCTGTCCTCTACTTAACATTTCTGGAATCCCCTCATCCTTTGACCCTTCCAAAATCATTCTGTCTTATTGCTTACCATTTTAAAAGTTATCTCTGATCAAACTCAAAAGAATTTCAAAAGAATTTTGAAAAATTCTTTGTTTAGCTTCACGAAATATCAAAGAAAGTATAAATTCCTTTAAAATGAAGTGACTCACTGAAGTTTTGGTTTTCAGAACTCATCATTTTACTAAAAAATGCTTACCACAAGAAATATCCATTAAATAACATTCCTGATTTAGTACCCCTGGATTGAAAATGCATATGATGTTTGGGAAGGCTTATCAGTTTTTTAAAAAACCTTTTATTGACAACTTCTGTAAGTATAGACAACAAACCATGATAATTCTCTCCTACCAGCCCCACTTTCCTCCCTCACAAACCCATCTGCCATAGGATCTCTCCTTCCTTCCAGTTTGTCTCTCTTCTATTTTGATTTCATTTTTTTTTTGGTTTTTTGAGGTAGGAGCTCGCTGTAGTCCAGGCTGACCTGGAATTCACTATGTAGTCTCAGGGTGGCCTTGAACTCACTGCGATCCTCCTACCTCTGCCTCCCAAGTGCTGGGATTAAAGGCTTGCGCCACCACGCCCGGCTTGATTTCATTTTTTGTCTCCTATTATGAAGGTCTTGTGTAGGTAGTGTCAGGCACTGTGAGGTCATGAATATCAAGGTCATTTTTTTTGTGTGGAAGGCAGTACTATAAGCAGTCCACCCCTTCCTTTGGCCCTTACATTCTTTCTGCCACCTCTTCCGCAATGGACCCTAAGCCTTGGAGGGTGTGATAGCTGAAGTCTCAGTGCTGAACAAGCTCTTCCTTTCAGCACTGTGGTTTATCAGTTTTTTTTAAAGTGATAGATAATTGAGCAATTTGACATTTATAGAAAAATCATTTATTTTTAGTATTTACTTTTAACTACACTATGTTTTTATATTTTTTAAAGGTTTCAGAAACTTTTGACTTTTTTCAGCCATGTTCATAATATATTTTGATTATAATCCCCTACTATTGCCTGTTATGTCCCCACCCCATTCTCCCTCCACTGAACCCCATCTTCTTTCTGATCAGTCCTTCTATTTTGATGTCTTTTTAAAATTAGATTTTTTTATTAGCTAACAAAGAATCAGGCTTCATTGTGGTGTGTTCATACAGTTTTTTGTGCTTTCTTTCCCCCTTTCCTTCTGCGTTTCCCCTTTGTCCCCCCTTACTTATCCTCCTTAGCTTTCATCAGCTCATGTCCCCTGCAAGCATAGCTTTCATATCAACCCCCTCCCACCCCACTGTTACTAACATCTCAGTATGGTGCTCTTGTTTTTGATGAACCAATATTGATTCATTACTGCTAACTAGTTTTCCTTAGGGTGAGGTAAACTTTACCTTCGGTTCTGGCAAATGTATGACATGTGTTCATACAGTATCAATAGAACAGTTCTAGTGCCCCGTGAAAGTCGCCATGTTCCATCCTTTCTTTATCCCCTTTTCTTGCCCGGAGCCCCTGTTGACAACTGCTCTTACTGTCTCCATAGCTTTGCCTTTTCCAGAATGTTGGTAGGTGGAATCATATAGGGTGCAGCCTTTCACACTGCTTTCTGACACTTAGTACTGTACATGGAAGGCTCTTCTTCCTCCATGACATTTTATGGCTTGGCAACCCACTTCTTTTTTACTGCCAGATGATGGACTATTGTCTCTACGTTTCATAGTTTACCTTTCACCTCTTAGAGGAGATTTTGGTTGCTTTCAGAATTTGGCAGTTAGGAATAAAGTGCTATCAGCATTCTTGTACATGGTTTCCTGTGGATCCTAGGACTTAGCATGTGGAATTTGGAAAGGATTGAAGGAATATCAGTGTTTTTTTGTGGTTCATAAGGGAGAAGTTGTAGTTTTTGTTCCACTGTTTAGCTGTTGTTTTGAGGGCGTGGCAACTAGACAAGCACTCAGGTAAGAATACATCAGAAGGTAACAGGGGAAGGAAGTATTTCTGGAGAAAAAGGCCCTTTCTTTTTTCTTTTTAACTTTTTATTGACAGCTTTCGTAATTATAGACAATAAATCATGGTAATCCCCTCCCCAGCCCCACTTTCCCCCTCTCAAATCTACCACCTTCGTCATATCTCCTCCCCCTCTCAATTAGTCTCTATTTTGTTTTGATATCATACTCCTCCCATTATGGAGGTCTTGCGTAAGTAGTGTTGGGCACTGTGAAGTCATAAATATCACGGCCACTTTGTGTCTGGAAGATTGCATTGTAAGCAGTTCTACCCTTCCTTTGGCTCTTAGTCTTTCTGCTACCTCTTCCACAATAGACCCTGAGCCTCAGAAGGTGTGATAGAGATGTCCCAATGCTGAACACTCCACTGTCATTTCTTCTCAGTGAAGGATATCAAAAGAAACTTATAAAAAAATAACTTTTGAGTTATCCCAGTGGTCACTGCCATCTAAAAAAACGGAAGCTTCTCTAGCCATAAGTGAGAGTAGCATTATTATATGGGTATGCACATTTAAAAATAAAAGGTGCTCATAAGGCAGTTTGGTGGACAAAATATATGCATTTAGCCAGACCACAGCAGGCATTAATTACTCCCCTACAGCTCATGACCTCCCCCACCATAGGCTTTAACTAAGTCTTCAGTACCAGGCATGTATTCCCTCACAGTCCAATTAGAGAGCAGTTGGTTTCCCCCCACAACAGATGTACCACTATTGCCCCAGATGGCACATTTGGCCTGGCTGGGGGCCAGTCCCAAGGCCTGCAAGGTCCACTGCTGTTCAATACCATTGATGACTTCTCTCTCCCATAGGGCTACAGGCAGCCATAGCTTTTTCCAATTTTCTTTCAGCTGGTTAACAGGGAGATGGGTAAACTACCCTTTCTAAAATGAGCTGTGCACTCTCTAATCTTTTAAAAGGGGCTTCTTTGAAATAGTCAAAGCCATGAACAGATATTGACTTCCTTCATAAACATTTCTAGTTATTAATTAGATACTTGTGTGCAAGCTGAAAATTAGAGTTGAAACATAAGCTGATTATTTTTAAATTACTTGTCTGCTTCATAATTTTGTATGAGCAATTTATTTCAAGTGAAAACTCCTAGCACCTCAAAGATTCATACCTAGAGCGTGAGCACATCTCTGGGACACTGATGAGGCTTTTTCTTGCTTTTGAGCAGGACAAGGGGCATTTTCAAGACTGCTTGTGGTCACCAGTGAATCTGCCAAGGGGTCTTATATCCTGGAACTTTGTCAACCTTTTTGCAGAGAAGTGAATTCATGTTGAAACAGTCATAGAGTTCCTGTGGTCTGCTGAATCTTCTGGTCCATCACTGTGGGTGTTGAGCCAGGCGCTTACTTTTCCTTCTGAAAACTCAACTCTGAGTTGCATGGCTTCAGGAAAGCCACTTCACTTTTTGGTGTTTCTGAGAGTACCCAGCCCCTCTGTGCTGCTTGGGGACCTTAGAAAGGTGGAATGGCTAATGTTTTGTAAAGCTTTTACAGATCTCAGGGGAAAGTGCTGCACACTTTCCCGGCATAATTACTGGCGTACTCCAGCTGGACTAAGGTACAGTACACTCACTTGAAAGCCAAATACCCACCCTTGTCTTCTGGGGCCTGCCTCTATTGGGTTCCTTCAGAAGGCTTTATCTTGAATGTGAAAGAATTTGAGCTACAATGGTGATTATTTTAATTATGATTCAGTATTCCATCATAAATCTGAGCTTCTTATTTTGGCATTTTAACCTAAATACTCATCCACAGTGGTTAAGAATCTGACCTAAATTGAAGTGAACAGGTGCTTGCTTCTCACTCTTTGTGAAGAGCTCAGGCTGCTGGAGAGGGTTGTGCCTGTTTCACGGGAGCTTTTGTCTGCAGTGCTGTCCTTATGGTTGAGCATGGACGTGGTAGCAAGGAAGTGGCATTAGAGAGCAGCTTTTTAAAAATAAAAATTCACTGGGCATCTGCTTACTTCATGCCACTGACTGGTTAATTTCTATCACATAGAAATATTCCCTATGTTTTATTGTAAAAAAATTGAAGATCAAAGATCATGAGTAAATTGTCTAGGGCCATAGAGTGAATGCACGTATTTGCTCTTTTTGCTAAAGAATAAATTTTGGTCACTTGTCGGCTACTCTTAATTTGGATGTGTCTGATGTATTCTTACAATTAGATTGCAGTGGTCTGCTATTTTATAATCACTCTAAAATGAAATCATATACCCACAGCACTTCTTGCTGTGGCCCTGGCAAACTACTTACCTCATTTCTGTCTCTCAAGAGTTCTCTGAACGGAATCACACAGAATCTCAGTCCTTTCAGGGCAGTGCAGCATGACTCTTTACACTGGTGGCTTCCCAGGGACACTTAATGCTTGAGGTTGTGCAGTTGTCTTCGATTGATGCCCCCATGGTCAAGTTCCATCGAGGTTGCTCTTCTTGTAGAATTTCCAATTTCTTTCTGTGTCCTCACTTGATGGAAGGGGTGGTCTTCTCAGCCCCTTTAAAGTTACTAATCCCATTCATAAGGTCTCTACACTCATGATTTAGTCATTTTCCAAAGGCCCATTTCCTGCTAACATCTCACTAGGGATTAGAGTGAAATGTAATGAGTTTTGGGGTTTATGGCACAAACATTCAGACCATAGCATACACTAAATCATCTTTTGTGTTTGAATTTCTTCATTTATCATATCTTTAAGATTCATGCATCCTATTGCATGTTTTAATACTGTATTCTTTTTTATGGTTTAATAATACTCCTTTTCTAGATATTCCATATTTCCTTCATTCATTATGTGATGGAGATTTAATTTGTTATCTATTTATTTATTTAGGTTTTTTGAGGTAGGGTCTCACTCTAGCCAAGGCTGACTTGGAATTCACTATGTAGTTTCAGGGTGGTCATGAACTCAAGGCGATTCCTACCTCTGCCAACCAAATGGTATGAGCCTCCATGCCTGGCCTAGTTATCTCTCTTTGTGATCATCAGTAATGCTGCTGTAAACGTTTCCTCCAGGTTTTTATGGGAGATACAGTTTCATTTTGCTTCTGTACATAACTAAGAGTAGAGCTTCTGGGTTGTATGCAACTCTTTAGCATGTCTCTCCCTCTCTTTTTCTCTCCCTCTCCTCTTTTGGCAAGATCTCGCTATGTAGCCCTGACTGGCCTAGAACTTGCAATGTAGACCAGGCTGGCCTCAAACTTTTGATAGTACTCCTTCCTTTTCCTCCCAAGTGTTAGGATTTCAGGTGTGTGCTATCTCGTCTGGCTAAAGTAGTTTCTTTTTTTAAAAAATAAATATTTAATTATTCCTCTTTTTGGGTGCATCTAGTTATTGTTAAACATTGGTAATTTAAGAAAATGCCTGGCAACTTTTCTTCTTATGCTTTTTTTTATACTTTTGTTTGAAAAAAAATTGGTAGTTTAAGTAGTTGGTAGTTCCAGTGTAATGCAGACTGCAAGACTCCATCAGTTGTGGTGGAAGATCACTTGAAATAACAATTTGCACTTTTGAGTAAGTGTCAGGATATCCTGGGGAAATTTTTTTTCCTAGGTTATTTTTTTAAATTTTAATATATATATATTTATTGTCCGTAATGAATTACATTATTTAGTGGGCAAACAATGAGTTGTTATCCCCATTTCCCCAATGCCCCCCCATCCCCAATCAGCTGGATATCCTCCTCCGTGGGTCGTTTGGATCCGTCCTTGTGGCAGGATTGCCATTTTTACTATATTGATTCTCCCTATCCATAAGCATGGAATGTCTTTCTATCTTGTCACATCCTCCTCTATTTCCCTCTTGAGTGTTTCAATATTTTCCTTATATAAGTCTTTTGCTACTTTGGTTAGTGATATTCCCAGGTATTTGATTTTGTTTGAGGTTATAGAGAACGGGACAGTTTCTCTGATGTCTTTTTCCGAATGTTTGTCTTCTATATATAGAAAGGCTACTGATTTTTGTGTGTTAATTTTGTATACTGCCACTCTGCTGAAGGCATTGATCACCTTCAGGAGTTTACTGATACTGTTCTTTGGGTCTGATATAAATAAGATCATGTCATCTGCAAAGAGGGATAGTTTGACTTCTTCCTTTCAGATTTGTATCCCTTTTATGCTATT
>PVHP010007091.1:0-40084 GCA_004024765.1 Zapus hudsonius
CTAGCTTTAGATTGCTCCCTAAAATGTCAATAACTACCTCATTTTTTTTGTGAGGCTGTCATGCTGTCTACTGTGCTGAGGGCGATAAACCTCGGTTTTAATTTCTTTTTATTTGTCTGGATTTTTCCAAAGACCTTTGGAATATGAGCCAACATATCACATATTACACACACTCACAGTAACTCATGAGTCTTCTGGATATCATTTCATCATAATCTTTCTCAGAGATTCCAAAAAGAAAATAAATATAATTTATTTTTTAAAAAAAATGGAAAATCTGGGGTTGAAGTGTATTGTAAAAGATGAAGATCCAATATTAGATACAGAAGACACTGCTATTTCAATTTGAGACTAGAAATTTGCCAGAATAGTCCTCAAAAGACAGAAGCTCAATTTCATTGTATTGCTATTTTATTAAAATTAGACTAAATGAGCCTGTCAGAAACACTCTATGCTCCTAGTAATTATATCTTCTGTGGTCCTTAGCTACAGGCTGTTATTATTAAGCATAAGGTGATATAGAATGGCTAGTATATCTTTATATTCTATGGATATTTTTAAAAATATATAGGCTTTATTTGTGCTTCCAAATCAGTCAGCAAACACAAATGATATCCTAAAACATGATAAAAAACAAACAAAAAATTCTACACTAACTTCTCCAAACTGTCATTGCTCTTTAGTATTTAAAGCAGTGATATTCTATTCTAGTCTAGTCCATTTGCTATTATGCCATTGTCCGTCCTAGGGGTAATTGTAAGGGATGAGCACACTTCTTCATGGAAGGAACGTTTTCTCAGCCAGGGAACATCTCTATATGTTTGTGCTCCTCTCGGAATAGAGAGGAGGTGTTTGCATCTCAACTGCTAAGCATTTCTTACTCTCCACTCCAAGTGACTCCCCAGGGCCAGCTCCTGAGAGGCTGTGCAGCAGTGCCATGTGCTTGGGGTGGGCTATGACTCGCCTTTTCTATTCCTTCTCATTCCACAGCACATACTGCTCTGTACTTCTAAACTCTGTCAAAATTCACCCTCAGAAAATTATCTTGAAATCTATGTGTCTTAGGATAAAATTCCAGGTATCATCTTCCTGAGGGTGATTTATGTGTTAATCATAATATTAATTATACAATAAAATCATCTGAACTTTAAAAGAAATTCCATGCATCATAGAGTATATGTGGACAGAATTCTGAAGGGTGAGTACAGTATGTATTCTCAACATACTGGACCATTGCTTTGAAGCTCCTAGAGTTTGTTTCTCTCTGTCTCTATCATTTGCGTGTTCCCCATTCAATTCAGTTTTATGCCAGTGTGATTCTAGAATGAATTTAAATCATTTCATCAAAGTCACACAATTACTGAATGTCAGGTGCAGCATTAACACATCAGCTTGGTGTAGTTGCCTTCTCCTTGCTGGGGATATGCACCTGACCAAAAGCAACTGATAGGAGGGAAGGATTTATTTTGGCTTACAGTTTGGAGGGGAAGCTCCATGATAGGTGATCACATAGCATGGGAGAGGCTGGACATCACTTCTGTCACAACAGGTGGTAAACAGCAGAAGATTGAGACAAGGTCTGGCAAGGAAGAGCGAGCTGTAACACTTTAAGCCGACCCGCAACAACATACCTCCTCCAGCAAGGCTCCACCTCCCAATTTTCTACCAGCTGAGGATACATGAGCTTATGCAAACTACCAAAAAGTCTATGTCCCTGCTCTTTGCTCAGTATATTTAAATTAGTTTTATTGATTTTGCTTTGTATTACAAGTATTGTAGACATTTTCTGGCCTCAATTTCACATAAAAATATAAGAGAAATCACATGAGAAAACCTAAATGTACAGTTTCATTAAGAATGCCAGAGAAAAGACAGACCTATTTTAATGCTTGGGGGTCTTCATTTCTTTATTTCTAATTCTGAGGAGATGCTTCATTTATCATCTGGTATCATTGTTTGCATGGTTTGTTACTCTCTGGTAGTATTATTCTCTGAGTACTAACTGATCCCTTATAACATCTGTTTTGTGAGGAATGAAACATTTCCTTTATCAACAAGTCATTTTTTTCCTAAGGAAAAGTAAATATTTCTTTTCCTAATATTGTTTCTCACAATTTCAGTGATTTTCTTATCATGTTTACCCCTGCTTTTACTTTTATTAATATCATCATTACCATTAATATTGTTATGAAATTGTTTTCTTAAATGTTATAGATTATTTTATGAATGATACGACATACTCTTTTTCCCATGGAAATGAATATGATAACAGGAGAAGGACTTTCAGGTTAGAGGTAGGCAGAGCCTAAAGATAATATTTGTCAATGTTAGGCTTTTCTTTTGCTTTTATGGTTCTTTAATTAATGATATGTGTGTTGGCAAGGATGCATTTAAATAGAATTTTGCAATTTAGTTATTGCTCTATTATACTAAAGGTATTTCTCAAGACACATTGACTTCTATTAGCTATAGGTATTAGTGTCTTTCTATTTTATATGTCACACACTGTTCTTGAGTCAGAGGAATAAAGATGAGCAACCTAAATGTCCCAGCTCACTTACACACTAGATGGAGAGACAAATATTAGTCCATGGAAATGCTAATAAATTCACGATTACACAAGAAGAAAAGGAGAGAAGGCAACCACCTCCACCTTTCTACATCAGGTATAACAAAGAGACTAAATCTAAAATAAGAATTTGGAAATTTTCTAGAACAGGTAGGGGAGATCTGAAGGATCAGTGAGGTTTAATGATAAAGCAAGATTAAGAAGAATATTAAATAGAACAGAATAATCATTCTGACATTTTAAGAGAAGGAAAGTTCAGAGTTGGAAAGAAAAGAGATTTGCATTATCTCATAGACACAGTAAGAGCAAGATGAGTAAAGGGGGACCAGGGTGGTGAGTAATGGCCACAGCAGGTGCACAGTTTAAAGAGTGTTTAGAATATTATGCTTTACATAAGAGCAAGGGGAATTTCTTGTGCATGCTTAAAAGCATGGAGGAAATATGATTAGGCAACTTTGCAGTTGAAAAGTTCTTCTTTGCTCCAGGTAGTTTGGGCTTAGCAAAGACAGGGAATTCAATTGTTACTTTTTCTCTTGTGTCCAATTACAAATTTTGATAGAGAGAAAAACAATCATATGTTCTGGAAAGCTTATTAAATTCGCTCTGTGTTTAATAGCACTTCTATTAGTGCTAAAAAGTGTTATATATTTTGTTGATACATTTGCTCATTTTTAGGATGGCAACTCTATTTCAGGGACTGGTTTTAGAAATGTATCAAAGATCAGAATAGATAATAGACTTTTTCTTAGAAGTCTTATATTTAGAGTGAAGTAAGTAATGAAGAGATAATCAAGGAAATATGTGTTATGCAGCCGGGCGTGGTGGCTCACGCCTTTAATCCCAGCACTCGGGAGGCAGAGGTAGGAGGATTGCTGTTGAGTTCAAGGCCACCCTGAGACTACAGAGTGAATTCCAGGTCAGCCTGGGCTAGAGCGAAACCCTACCTCGAAAAACCAAAAAAAAAAAAAAAAGACTGCTTTACGACTCAGGGAACTATGCGGAAGAGGGGGCTGAAAGATTGTGAGAGCCTTGGTGGGGGAGATTATCCAGAGGCATGGCCAGGAGAACCTGGCTGAATACTAGGCTATCCATGGTCCCCTGTCACAAGGACTGATCCAGATGACCCATGGAGAAGGTTATCTAGTGGTTTGGGGAGGGGGGCAGTGGGGAATTGGGGATAACAACTCATTGTTTGCCCACTAAATGTTGTAACTCATTATGGACAATAAATTTTAAAAAAAATTTTAAAAAAAGAAATATGTGTTATGCTAGTGAAGGCAATGGAAAGTGTCACTATCAGAGTGATGAGGGACTTGATATATAAGTGTACACGTATTTGTCTGTGCATCCATATTTGCATATGAAAATCACTATCAATGAGGTCATCTGATACTCTAAGTCAGAGAAAAAAAGTTTCCAGAATTTTATCTCCCCCTTCGCTATTGAGAAGAGACAAAGAATCACTTAAAGGCTAATATTTAATGCCAAGCTTAAATGTTGTCTTCTTGATATCTGGTGACAGAAGAGACTGCCAGTGCTGCCTCACTGCCTGGCGCAATCCCCTCCTGGGCGTTCTCCTTAATGGCTAGAAGCTGAGCTACTTCTGGTTGTGCCTGAAGTGCCTGGTACTTGATGATTATGGATGCCGGGAAGAGCGTGTTTGGGAAAAGAGCCACTTCGTTTGCAGCCTGGTTTAATTATAGAAGAACTTTTAAAACTAATGTTTCTTGCTAATTTCTTTCTCAAATTTGGTCTTTCTCTTTGTTTAGCAGATGTGTTTTCATTACACACCCATTTGGTAATTTTGAAACAACTTCACAAAAGAGTCTATTTTCTAAACAAATCTGCACAGTTATGCAAACTCCGAACTTGACTTTCAGCTTTACAGCTGCATCAATCAAATGATAAATAGTTTTGCCAGAAATTACCATTGTGAGATGGAAGAGTAAAGTCATTTTCTGTGATGAAATTTAATTTCAGAGCAATATAATCAAAAAACTATTACCTATCTTAATAACCAGAAATAAAATGGTGTCATATTTATTTATAATGTCTGTAATTTCATAGCATTTTGAAATCTTTTTTAATTCAATAGGATGAATATTTGGCAAACCAAATTTCAATTCATTAAAAACCTGCCTTCATGTAAACACAGTTGCATGTCTGTTATTGGCTATACCATCCTATAGAATTCTGTGTGTGTCACATAATTCAGAGTGCACATAGGGGTTGTATTGCAAGCTGCTGTGGAATAAAGGCTCAGGTCTTTCTCCAGTACATTAGCTACAGTTCTTAGATCCATTCTGATGGTATTTAGAGATGGGGCTTTGGGGAAGGAGTTAAGCACTTCCATGAGATGCTGGCTGCCTAGAAACCAAGAGAAGTGGAGTCAAATCTAACTTGCCAGTACTTGGATCAGACTTTCCACATTTGGGAACTATGATAAAATTAATTTCTCTTGTTTAAGTCACCCAATAGCATTTCTATGTGGCACTGTAAGTAGATCACAGAAATAGCTGATCTGCTAATAAATGATTATTAGTGGTAAAGGCACTATGGTGTAAATACTAACCTGAGGATTTTCTTTGCAAGTCATTGGCATAAAGAAACAAAAATACCAGCAAGCATCTGGCAAGATAGTTGTACAATTGGCATTCAAATTTTCTGAATTAATCTGAGCATGTGCTCAAGAAGCACTGATAACATAGAATCACCATTGCCCTTGCAGACCTCTAAGTTCCAGAAACTTGCAAATGAATAATCCACCCTCAGGCTTGCTTAGCTTTCTTTCAATAATGTTTGAATCATTAGGCACTGCATTATGGAAAATCAATGATGTTGACAACTCACTATTCCAGTGCTGTTTATCATGTGAAACTGAGCTCTCATTTTAAAAGGAATATATATATTTAAAAGGAATATATATATATATATATTCTCTACATTACCATGGCATTACTCAAGGCACAAGTCAAGAAACTAAATGGGGTGATTATTGTGATTTACATATTTTATTTTTCTTTATGGAATTCTAAATAACATGATGTAAAAATTGGATTAAAACAGGTGGAAATTATAGCATATGTTAGATTCAATTATGAGAATGGAGTGAACAACCACAATGATTTATAAAAATGAATTCACATGAATTATTTTCCTCATTTTTTTGCAACTTAAGTCAAAGTAAGGTAAGGTTATATTTCTGAGTCAAATTTAACATGAAGTAGGTGTTCATTTATAGGGTTCATAGTAATGTGATAACTTTCCCTTTAATTTTTCTTGAATAACAAAGGTAAATTTTGATATCCAAGAATTTTAAATGGCTCTCTATGGGAGAAAGTAAACATTACCTTAGCCTTTGGTCATGTTTTATGTTCAAATTAGGTAATGTTGGATTCTGTGTGGGCTAAAATAAATAATGCAATTAAGGTACAATATTTATCTCAAAACAAAAATCACTAAACCCCTATTTAAATTCACGATGAATCAAAAGTCTAAAACACTACAAATGTGCATATGACATAATCTAAAATAAATGTTTTTAAACTTACTCCTGACAATAAAAATATGCTCAGGTAAAAATAGTGCCAACTAGTCAAATTCGGCCCCATGGGCCAATACTTAGCCAACATTAATTAGCAAACAGACATGATATTTCAAGTAATAACTCCTGTAAGTACTCTCTGTTCTTTTAGGTTTTCTAATTATCAATTTGTATAAATTAGCTCTCAGAGCAAACCCAATAGTCTAGAGGCAGAATTTTCTCACTCTGTTTATATTGGGCAACCAGAATTCATTTCAATTAAAATGCTAGGTTTGGCAAGGATAGAGTGTATCTCAGAAATATCTTAGCCAAATTATATATAGTGAATAGCTTTAATTTAACCAAATGTGACTCATTCTTATATTCATGAATGTAAAAAAGAAGGCACTACTTTTACTTCTTAGAGCTCATATCTAGCCTCCAAGTCATTAAAGATTTGGCTCTTGAAGGAGAAATGAGTGAATGAAGAGCCCATCATTCTCTCTCTAGTTCAGACTATGGCGACAGAGTCCCCAAGAATGTCATCTAAACCATGCGTGCTGCACTAGGATGCTGAGGCAGGGGGATGCTGATTTGTGTCAGACAAACAAATAAAAAAAATGTAGCTCAGCCTCATGACATCATATTACACAAAACATTTAAAAAATCCAACCGACCTGTTTGTAACTCATCCATTAGCATTTGAGAATATCAACATGTGCCCTTAAGTGTACTTTAATGCAAAATAGAGTCCAGCTAATTACATGCCTTCTACTGGGAATGATTTTAGTTGCTTTGGTGTGACATCCTACATTGTGTTAGTACATGCACATTGTTGAAGTCAGGTTGGCCATATTCCTTGACGTGGACTCAGAAAGGTGAGGAGTAGACTTTCTTAAGAAGAAGCTTTAAGATGTCCCAAGTATGGTGATTTCTTTTCTCATCACTCTGTAACTGACAGGGGTCCTAGTAGATCTAGATCCCTAACAGCTCAATTCTGAAAATAAATATCAACTAAAATATTGGAAAAAGCCATATTGATCTCAGAAGACATAGAACATGAAGGAAAAATATAACTGTTGGGTTTTGTGAACAGTTACAACAAAGTACCCAGAATGCAAAGGACAGGCTTTCTGTGTTGTCTCTAATTTGGATTGTAGAATTTGAAAACCACTAATTGGGTTTTCATCCTGACAACAACTCTTAAACTTTGTGATTTTCTCTTCCTTTTATTTCACTGGGACAAATAATAATCATAATAGAATAACATAATCCAGAGAACCACATGAGTGTTATTGATAAAATGTGCTTAAAATAGTCATGATAAAGGAATATGTTATATAAATATTCTATTATTATAATAATTTAAATGATGTTTTCAGTATATACATGGTGTCAGCTTTGGATGAGGCTGATGGTTATATAATTTTTCCTTATTACTGTAATTTGGACATTGTACCATGCTTTTTTATGATGTTTATTCTCGATTTGATTCCATAGTAGCTTGGGCTGTTTCTTGTTTTTATATGTAGAAGGGTGAATTTTAATCAGAAGGGCTTCAGGGTATTGGCAAGCTGGTATTGTATACTGCAATCTCCATGCTCAAAATTATTAGATATCAGATTATTTGTTCACAGAAATTTCTTAGCAAAGCAAAAACATTGAAGTTTGTAGGGAGCTTTTGTTAACATGGGTGATATTTATTAGTTTTATCAAATTATAGATGAAAACTGGAAATTTCAAATAATTTATTAAAATATAAACAATTCTATTGCCTATCTAAAGTAATATTTTAATAAATAATCTTATTTCATAAAACAAAGTCACATTGTTGAGAAACATAACATTATTTTAAATTTATGAACATCTGTTTAGTATCTGGATATTGACAATGCTATGTATTATAGCTGTTGCATATGTTGTTAGGGTTAAATTATATAAAATAAATATGGTTTTTACAGATTTATAGCAAGGATGGAGTATTTTAGTAGCATTTAAAAATAATTATTAACATTTTTTTATATGATACCACAAATTACCATGTGGTCATATCTTAAAGTTCAATTGCAATCTAAAATTGTCTCATATAGGCTTTTAAAATCCATATCTAACATTTTGGTTAGGAGTATTACACAGCTATTATTGACTTTGAAACAAAACATACATTGGTTGCTGGTAAAATATCTGTTCACTCATTGTTGTTGGCCTTCCATGCTGGTATAACTCATTGTACAACGCTGAAAAATATCATTCACTAATAACCTTATTAATTCCATCAAAATATCTTTATGCTGGGAAAACATGGCATATTATTATTATTAAATGAACAAAGATAATTCCCCCAAAGTTAACACCTTATGATCACAGCCTATGTCATATGCCATGTTTTCCCAACATAAATTTTTTATTTACTTTATTATTTTGCCTCTTTAGCATCCTCATGGTTTTATAACAAGGATCACGACAGAAGAAACACCTGCTGAATTATCAACTCTCCTTGTTGGGATTTATAGTAGAATGATGTTAGAGAGAAAAAGCTATTGCTCCTGAATTTTAGAACATAGCTTAACACTATTTTAGTAGCTATTATTACATCTTTTTCTCTGTGTTAATTTGATGAATTCATTTTTCCATAGGTTTATTGCTTTTCTCCCTCATATATTTCCATTTAAAAATTGCTCTCACAGAGCATGTTTGTAAGTGTAATCCTGAATATGCCATGGCATTTGGTTAGTTGTTTTATTTGGTGATTTCCCACCCATCTATATAATTAAAATTGTGATGTATTTTTCTATTTACTCTTTGAGAGATTGTGATATCAGCATTAAAGTAATTTCACCAAATAAAAAAAAATATTTATGCTTCAGGGACATTCCCTGGTTAGCAATAGTTTCAATTGTTCAGTTTGAGCTTTCACAGGGATGAAGTTCGTTTCCTGAGCTGACAGTGTAACTAATTTTGGACACCACATGTCAAATAGTTGAGGTTTTCTAGCCATAACGTTTTCAGTATTTCATATGAAGACTATGTCCTACAAAATGTTAAATAGATGCTTTTTCTTGGAGACTCTCATAATACATACAAGTATGGCAGCCCTGTTTTATACTTGCTTTCTATGAAGCAATACAGATTATTAAAAAGGTATATATCCTCAAGGGTAAAGCTTAAAAAATCAAAATTCATTTTATTCATCAAGGATTCGAAGTAAAAACTTGAAATTGGCTCTTTAAAAAGACTAGTAGCACACAGAAAAAATCAGTAAGGACTAATTCCGTTTGTTGCCAATGCTTTTATTCCTCTGTATGCCTCCATATCTTGGGCTAAAGTTCTACACTTCTAGATCAAGCTTTCTTGCTCATTTGTTTTTTTTTTTTTTATTTTGAACAATGGGCTCCTTTAAGAATTTGACTGAAAGTTAGCGGCAAGACCTGTTGCTATCTGTGTAGAGAATGTGTGTACAGCACACATATGTCAACTCTGACAGACAAACTATTCTTTGAGACCCTGGAAATTCAGTGGCTCCTCATATTCACATATGCTGTGTTCTATTGAAATAGTTACTTCACCTCTCTAAACTTCAACTAAATTATAGACAAGGCTAAAATATTTGTGAACTTACCAAGATCACGTGTCAAGTAAATGCTCAAGAGTTTATTAGGTACTTGAAAGTACATTTATTCTTTTAGAGTGTGATTACCTGTATATGTGCTTTCTTCATGAATGTGTGAATAAATATTCAAAACCTAAGTTTGTCTAACTCCTGTTATTATATTTATTCTGTATAATCCATGAGTGGTATTTTTGTTCCTATTTCTTAGGAGGATATTGATAGTCAACAAAAAGTTAAATGGTATTCCAAGTTTACTAAGCTTGCAATTTGTAGAACTATGAATAGAACCATAGACATTTATTATACAAACCCCTGATTATACTTATCCATTCATTTAATTGTTATTTCAATATAAACACCAAATTGAGTCCAAATTTGAGGTGACTGAGGAACCATGAAAGTCAATTTCTGTAGAGAATAATTGTTCTTGAATTTAGAACAATAATAAATTTGCTGTGGAAGAGCATTACACATTTTCCTACAGAAAATTCCTGTTTTTGTTGTATTCTTTGTATGTCATTCACCATGTTAAAAGTTTAGAGTCTCATCCTGTGCTCTCTTACAAAATTTATAGGGCACCATTGACACACTCCAATTGAAAGTCAGATCCATTTTTGAGACAGTTGGAATTTCAGTGTTTAGTCTTTCATATAACTCTAGGTTAATCGGGCATAGCTTCCCCTTCCACACTGTAGTATTTTCTTTCCGATGTGGAGCTATGGGAACAGGAACTTGTTTCATCCCAGTTTTTTCTCCTTTGGGACATCACTGGTGTTATTCCAGATAAGTATGGCACGGTGATAAGGGGCTATCCCAGTGACCTTACCTTGACAAGGTTTGATAGCCTGCCAGTCTATTCATTTCCTTGTTGGATTGAATCTTCCCTTTCAGATAACAGGCTCTTAGAATCTGTGGGAACACTGGTCCAAGAGTGGTATCAAGGGTTGGAGTAAAGTGCTCCTGTGTATGTTGACGGAACACAGCTGGGCCTCTCTCTAGGAAGGGCATGTGAGCTGCAGGAGACTGGTTTACCCAGAGGGCAAAGGACAGCTACTAACTATGTAATTATAAACATTGTCTTTGTCTATAAGAAATATAAGGTTTGTTTTTTTAACCTTTGAATTCTTATAGGAAAATTTACCTCAGCAAAAAGGAGCATCTTTCATCTCTGGTCCTGTTAACTGACATTTCTGATCTCATTTCAGGCTTCTGAATACCTTCTGAGCATACTGTATATTCTGCTATATGAAACAACCTGCTCCCATTCTTTCCTGTGGATGTTATTCATTCTGTACACTGCAGTTCAACTGTCACTGCCTTCTTCTACTTCAGAGAAAGAGAGAGGAAAGAGAGAGAACTCTGAGTCAGACAGCATGTAGTTCACGTCCCAAGAGCTGGAATTCAAACCACTTGGCTTTGACATCAGGCTTTGCTACACCTTACTGTGTTATATTGAACTGGTTGTTTAAAATCTCTAAGCTTTCACTGAATTATGGACTAGGATCACTTCCTCTGTTGGTGAAATAACCAGCAGCCCTGGTGCTTAGTAAACACTCAGTGTTTATTCGATGATGATTTGCTAGTGAGTGTCTGGATCCTTGGGGAGTGTAATGACGTGTAGGCTGGTTTTCTTCATGGATGCATGAGTGAATGCTCAAAAGTTTTAGTTAGACTATCTTCCAAATTTCCTGTCATTCAGAGGGGACGAGAGAGTCCTTAATCAGTTCCTGTGCTTTCATGTGGTCCTTCCATCTCAGGCACCTCCAGTCTTAGAGCCCTTGGCCTGAAAGGATCTTAGGTCAGGCAGCTTTCTGCCTTCTTCCTCTTCCTGCTTCATCTTCAGAGACGAAGTTTCCCCAGTCACCCACCACTTACCCCAAACCTTAGCCCATTTTCATGTTTTATATGCCTTTAGAGCTCTGCATTTTAATTACTATGGACTTACTTTCCTAGAACACACACTCTGCAAGGGAGGAACGTGTGTGTGTGTGTGTGTGTGTGTGTGTGTGTGTGTGTGTGTGTGTGTGTGTGTGTGTGCATGCTTTCATCCACAGAAAGTGCAAAAATACCTGTCATTGATCCGTTTGTTACTCAGCAGTTATTGTTGAAAGGAAAAAAAGACATAGTCTTTCCTCTCTGGAAGTTCCTTTATAGCTTATGTATAGAAATACTGAATATACACCACTGTAGCTAAAATTTTTTTGGAAGATAGTTTAATTAATATATAACCTAATAGATTTTTATCTTTGCAAGTAACAATGAAAGGTGATTTCTGGTGTGAACAAGTCATTCTGCTTTATGGAGCTATAGATTTTCACTGTTCGTGTCATGATCTCTTTAGAAACCCCTTAGGAAAGGGGTTATTACTTAATGTTCCACCTCAGCACTCACTTCATAGCTGGAGAGTGCAGAAAATTTTATGTATTTGGCATTCCGTGTGTGTGTGTGTGTGTGTGTGTGTGTGTGTGTGTGTGTGTGTGTGTGTGTGTGTGTTGAGCCTGCAAGCGTGAAAATAGGTAGAACTTATCTTTGCACTTGTGAAATTTTTATATGAGCTTTTGAATCATAAGAATTTTTCATCCAGAGGTTTAGATCATCCATGACCAGTTTTTACTCCAGGAAGCAGTGTTATATTTACAAAAGATTAGAAAAAGTAGTTCTAGTGCAATGCTGGATATCAGCCCAGCATTTTGAAGAGTTGGTTTTTTTCACCATCCCATAGCTATTAAAATTCAAGGATCAGATCTCAGCCATGATACAGTTCCATTGTTTTTCATCTGTTCAATATTCTAAGACATGAGTTGGGTGATGATATTAAAAAAAAATCACTGTCCTAACTACATGCTTTTGGAGCATGCATTGCAGTCTGAAAATGTTATTTAAAAAAAAAATTCCCTAAATATGTTACTGAAAGCCTTTTTCTTCCAGCAGGGATGGTGTGTTCATGAAGGTCCTTACTGTAGAAATGACAAAACCCCTGCAGATGTAGCACAAGCACTGCTCCTTTGGGAGCAGCCATGACAATGATTTTGGGAAAAACATGTAATAAATCTCTCATAATAATCCAAGTGGTGCAGGTCCTTTGGTCTCACTTCAGGGTAAGATAATAAAGAGTCCTTAGGCCTCCATCCCTTGGTGCTAGTGCAGAAGTTCAAAGCATCCGAAGCCAATTTCCATGGGAATCCGCACCACAATAAAGCCCAAAGGCACCAGCTTTTCTTTTCTCTTGAGACATTCCAGGCTTGCTTTCGTCCCTGCTCTGATGTTCCCAACAATAAACCTCTTTATAGTAAAAAGTAATAATAATGCAAGTGGTGAGAGACCATTGCTAAGGAAATTGTGATGAAACTAGTTTAACTTCCTATTATCTCTTCTGATATTTATGACTTTTTTGCTCAAAAACTTAAAGAAAAATTTTTATCATTGTAATATCAAATGCCATGTAAAAATGATCAAACACAAGGTATAAGTCTGTGGGTAGGATCTTGCTAAATGTAATGATTTTAATTCTCAAAGGATCCACCAAGAAGTACAAAAACAAGAATGAGGTTTGGGGAATTTGCAGATGAGGGTGATTTGTACCCACTCACAGGTCCTTCCACAAAGTGTTTTTCACAGCCTTTCTTCTCAGGATGTCTCTGGAGTTTGGTAGTAGGGCACAACATTTCCATTGGGCTCTGGGAAGCCTGGAGGTTGGCCTGGGACATTGAGAGCCTTTCCTTAAGCCTACTACCACTGAAATCCATGATGATGAGAGGTATGCTTTGCTTGGCTGACCCTGTGATAGTAGATATAACTGTCTTTTGAGGATCATGCTCTCTCCAAGCCTTTCATCTTTTCCAAAAAGTGGACATTGCAGGTCATCTACAAAGCTGCTTTTGTCCTCAGGCTTGAGACTATGCTGTTGGCACACTTAATTCATTAGTATGTACAAAAGAACACACACACAATTTTACAGAGAGATTTTATTTTCTCATATAATATTATCACCACATGGACACAAGTTATTTCAAAGGAATATGCCCTGCTCTTTAAAGACTATGGAACTTTATGCAAATGATCCCTGCTGAGTCTGTTTCCTCATTTTTAATATGACAAATGGTAACTTGACCGCAAGGATTGATTCTAAGTAAACTACTTAGAATTACATTGGGTTATAAGATATGTGTAATAAACATTTGAAATTTTGTTGTAAGGGAGAATGTTTTCTGTCCAAAGAGTTTGAGACAGGGTGTTATTTGGGGTGTTCAAATGCACACCCCAAACTTGAGTTTATGCCTGATTGTGAACAAAGACTGGATAAACCAGGCTGAAAAGGGTGATTATTAAATCACGATATTTACTCAGAAGTCAGGAGAGGGAAGGGAGTGTCTGTGGTCCAAGGAAGGGGGAATAGGAGCACCCACGTGGTAAGCAATGGGTAAGGGGTATGGAAACATACACATGGTCCAAGGGCCCATGCATATCCTCTCTTAGCCTGCTGATGGTGAAGACCTCAGTTGCCAAGAAGGCCAAACCCACCCAAAGACTTATGAGTAGGCAGGCTTTTTATTTTGGACCCGGGGCCGAACCCAAAAGAAGTCAGCATTGCACCTGGGTGCTGTGCAGGAAGGGGCTGCACCTGAACACATGCACCTGAGTAACTCCTGCTCTGTGGTAGCTCTACAGACAGCAGGGCTCCACTCAGGAACCAAGATTAATGTCTCCTATGAGCCTTTCTGTCTAACTGCCCTCTGCTACCTCTATCCCTTTCAAGCTCACACCAGTCAATGTCAGACTGGCCAAACACTGTGCATGAATAATCCAGAGTCCATTACTGTACTCTTCTGGTTCTGCAGAGGTCATATTTGAAATCAGTAGTATCTTGGTTACCTTTTCACTGCAGAGATAAAATCCGGACACAAATCAGCTTAGGAGAGGAAGGGTTTACTATCGCTTATGGTTGTAGGTCAGAGTCCATCATGACCAGGAAAGCACAGTGGTAGGAACTCAAGGCAGTTGGTCACATTCAGTCTGAAGTGACGAAGCAGAATGTGACGAATGTTGATGCTCAGGAAGATCTCTCATTTTTATACAGTCTAGGATTCCGGTCTATTGAATGGTTCTGCCCACAGTTAAATAATCAATAGATTCTCTCAATTGCATGCCCAGAAGATTACCTAATCTAAACAATCCCTCTGAGGTGATTCTAGTTCCTGTCAAATTGGCATGAGTATAAACCATTGCAAGTATTGATCACATCTAGGATCTGGGGATAATATCATTCATTGACAGAACATCTGCTATTTCTATAGATAAGTGGATCATGGGTTTACTGTGCAACATGATCACCAGGAAAACTAGACCAAATGCTATTTGTTATGTTATGCCCCCAGTTTCGTTAGTCCAGTATAGGGACCAAAAGGCTGCTGTACTAACTATTCCCAGGTGATGCTGCTTGTTGGTACATGAGCCATGTTTGGAAAGAGAAAAGGACGATGCTTCGTGATCGAGTTGGTTCATCACTTCGTTTACATTTCCTTTATCTCTGTTATCCTCATTAATTTTTTGAGAAAAATATTTTTACTTATTTAATTGAGACAGAAAAACAGGGAGAGGGAGAAGGAGAGAGAGGAGAGAGGGGAGAGAGAAAGAGAGAGCTTCCTGCTACTGCAAACAAACTCCAGACTCCAGACTCATGGGCCATTTTGTCCATCTGGCTTTATGTGAGCACAGGGCAGTTAAACTCAGGCCATCAGATTTTGCAAGCAAGCACCTTAACCACTAAGCCATCTCTCCAGCCCCATCCTTAATTGTTATGACTTTGGATTTTTTAGATTTCAGATTAGAGACTGGTGAAGGTTAGGTTCCAGAATATTTTGGAAGACAATATAGAACACTAGTATCATCAATAGTACTTATCACAAAATTACATTTCTTACACATTCAATTTTTGAATTTATATGATATTAAATTTACTTTCTATTTTATAGTTGCATTGAAAACCCCACAGGTGCTTCTTACTGTCTCCTTGAGATGGGTTTAACCGTTATGGGTCCAGTAGTAATCATAGAAATGATTCGGTCTATTTCCTTTGGAAAGGTTAAGGGACGTTTGGATTTACTAATCCCTTTTCTCTTGCTTTCGTAGAATGCAAGAATCACACATTGACTAGTGAACGTCTTATTTGGAATGTGACAAGGTGAGACATGTAGGAGACCCAAGACTGCGTTGGAAATTCTGTTTGTGTGAGTTGTTTTCCAGAATGCTCTGGCATAAGAGAACATCAGAGACAGTAATAGGAACATCTCAGCTCTCCGATTCAGTTTTCCTTTTTTTAGTTGTAGGTTCTAAATTCTGGATGAGTATTCCTCAAGTTAAATTCTGCAATCTCAGTATAGTCCGGTGGTTCATATATATATCAAGAAAATTACCCTCTAACTGAAGAAATTGAATAAACATTAGAATACATGGAATGAGCAATTGATGGGCCAGAAAAAGACTTACCCATTAATCATAGGTAAACCCACAGACTGTTCTTACTGGTGAGCTGTTATTCTGTGATCTTTTAAAAAGGGTTCATTAATACAAACTCCAAATGGAGTCCTTTCAAGCCTGAGAATGAATTTACTCATTTAGTGGTATAGCCCTTCCCATTCAGGGTGTGTTCAGTTTCCATCACACCTGTGACTAAATTTGACCTTGTCTTGGAAATCCTTCACCATTTTGGGCGTATGCATTTTAAAACACTCATTCTGCTTTGAAATGTCTAATTTGGTATATTTAGCCTAACTTTAATAGAGAATGACTCAGAAGATACTCTCCCAAATACCTCAATAAGGAGGCCATTTGTAAGCCATCCAAAGACAAGTGACCACAGGCATGAGGCCTGGGGAGGAGGTTTACAAATGGCAGCCAAGGAAAGCTGTATCCTGTTCCTTTAGCCTCTGAGACACAGCTGCCCCTTTGAGAAGTGTGCTCTTGGAATATTTCCAAATTGAAGGTCTGACACTAAGCAAAGTAAAAACTGAAATGCAATCCTTCAACCTTGTTCTTCAATGACCTTGGACTTCAAGTGTCAGGCCTGCCACCGGAAGTGTCACACTAGGGCTGAAAAAGCAGCTGCAGCCAGAAGAGGACTGTGCTTAGACAGGAAGTGTCTATGTCTCTCACAGCTGCGTCCTCAAAGGGGATAAATGAGGGCTCATTCACTCATGAGTCCACCAAGAGGGATCATACACAGAGAAAAAAAAATGCTCCAATCAAGTCGCTCGGTTGTTTTTGTCCTTACTTGCAATCACTAATTGCCTGGAAATGAGCCTACAATTCTTAAGAGTTGGCCCTGGGCCTCTTCTCTCTTGTTTTGAGTCCAAAGTATCAGTAGCCTGCCCCCCCCCCCCAATCCTGTGTATAGATAAAACTGGATTTTGACACATGCAGATATTTCCTGCTGAATTTGCAAGAAAAGAAATGAAGCAAGAGTTAAAATGGTGGAGAAACCTTATCAACGGGAGGGATGCAGCTGGGAATGAAGCGATGGCAGAGCCCATCTTCTCCAACACAGCCTTTTATAATTTAGTTTATTTCTGTTACTGTTTATTTTTGCATTGTTTGTAGCATTCATATATGTGTGCACATTTAACAAATGCTGATGAGAAAGTGGACGTCTGCTTGGAGCTGACTTCCTTATGAGCCTGAGAGAAGAGATATTTCCAGATTGGACTGAGTTTTAAAGGGAAGCTGTGCTGTGTTATGGAGACAGATTCTTCACAGGCAGACAGGGAATGCTTTGATTTGTTATGCTGTATGGGGCCCCGGAATGCAGTCTCTGATCGCCTTCTTTGTTTTCCCTTAGAGCTGTGATAACTTGCAGAGGCAACTCAGTAGTGAGTCCAAAACTAGTCCCAAGTGCCTTGCTTCTCACTCCAGTGCTTCTGTTTGAAGTGAGACTCCAGATCACTCAAACGCAAATATCAGAACAGAAACCCGCTCAGAACCAAGAGATAATTTCTTTTTTCCCCCACAGAACACTTGGCTTGCTTTTCATTTATTAGAAATCGTGGATTCTTAATAATATGCAATGCACATGTGAAAAGGTGAGGCCATGACTGTCTTCTCTGAAGTGGAGGCTTCTGTTGTGTGGTCCAGGCTGGCTTCATATGGTACCCTCCTGTTTTCCTTTCAGCTTCCTCAGTGCTGGGATTAAAGATAGACAGCACAACACCCAGCTGAGCTCTTTTCTGTTTGCAAGTGTGGAGTTCCCTGCAGTCCTCCAAGCAGGAGAATTCTTCTAAGCCATATTTGCTAGAGTCAGATAGGAAGGAGTGTCGATCCTTTACACAAACTGGGCAAGCCTCTACCAAGACAGAAGCATTTTACTGAGACCTGCAAAATTGTAACTGGGGAAAAGGTGAACCCAAAATGTTTTAACAATAAAAGGGTAACAAACAGCAGTGAACAAATACTAATAAGAGCTCCTTTGTGTGCAATGGAAAGCACAGAAGACTGTCTATAGATTTAAATGGAGCAGGTCAGTTTTCCTCAATAAGTTTTTGACTGCATGGAGCAGAATTTTAATGTTTATAAATCATATTTGTTTTGGAACTTTCTATAGCTTGTACTTTCTTGACAATCATATTTTTCCCTTAATTGTGTAACCTTTTTAATTTGAAGAATTACCATACATTGAACACAAGTTTATTTTGGCTTTAAAAAAAAAAAGAACAGATTGACCACACAGCCCACATGAACTATCCCCTCCCCCATCTATTTTCAAGAGGGACTCAAAAGAATCAACACTGGGATGAGGTGTTGAATGGCTGTAATTGGATATTTACCAATGTTACATTTAAAAAAATATATTTTATTTATTCATTTTCAAGCAGAGAGAGAGAGAGAGAGAGAGAGAGAGAGAGAGAGAGAGAGAGAGAGAGAGAGAGAGAGAGAGAGAACCAGGGCCACCACCTTGTGGGTCTGGCCCATGTGGGTACTGGGGAATTGAACCCAAGGCCTTAGGCAATAGAGGCAAGTGCGTTAACCGCTGAGCAACCCCTCCAACCCAATGTTACATTTATTGATAGATTGGTTTGTTGGTCGGTTGCCATGCTGCAGAACAAACCTAGGGCCTCACACAGCCCCAGCCCTCCCTCATCTCTCTTTTTGATACTTTGGGTTTTTAGAGCAGTGGTAAAGGTTAGCGTCAAGAAATAAGCATGTCAAGTAGTGATGGTAAGAAGGTCACATTTTCTGAGCTGGAGCTAGAGTAAAGCTGGGTAGAAAGGAAAAGGCTGGGCGAGGGCTGACTCAAACACTGTGAGCTGCCCTTCAGTTCAGCAAACAGGTTTTGCAGAAACTGAATTTGGACAGGAGCTACTGTCCTTGTGTGGTGGTTTGATTTAGGTGTTCTCCATAAAATTATATGTTCTGAATGCTTGATCCTTCCTGATGGCAATTTTGGGAATTGGAACCTTGATGGAGGTGTGTTGTTGGGGGTGGGATTATGGGTATTAAAGCCAGCTTCCCCTTGCTAGTGTTTGGCACACTCTCCTGTTTGTTGGCCACCTGATGTTGGCCACGAGGTGATGTCCAGCCCATGGCATTCTTTGCCACGATGGAGTTTCCCCTTGAGTCTGTAAGCCAAAATAAACCCTTTCTTCCACAATGTGTGTGTGTGTGTGTGTGTGTGTGTGTGTGTGTGTGTGTGTGTGTGTGTAGAGAAAGAAAGAATTCTTGTGTGGTCATAGACATTTATTTTCAGAGACACATGTTTGTGGGAGTGGGTGGGAAAGGTAGCCCGGATCTTGGGCTATTAGACTATCAGGTCCCCTTTGCTCATGGAGTATTTAAGAGCAATGGAAAACCATGACTGTATCTCACATTTTTCCTACAAATCAGATTATTCTATAAGTAATTTTTCTTTTGTCACTGTGATGGTTAGGTTTTACTGTCAACTTGAATTTTTAAGTAATCTTGGGTGGGTCTCTGAGGATGTTTATAAGAAGGGGGGCAGGATGAAAAGAAGCTAGAAGTAAACATCCTTTCCTGTGTGGGCTGTGCAGGAAGGAAATTCCAGAGACTCAGGAAGCCATTAAGTCTGGGATAGGTGTGCAAGATCCCACTCTGAGGCTATATAAAAGGAGAGAAAATCTTGTCTCCCCGGCCCCTGCCTGTTTGCTGTTGACTGTGTGGTGCTGGTGATGGGTTTTTCTCTCTCTGCTTGTACCATTTAAAGGGGACTAGTATCTTTTGCCATTATGAAACTTCCCCTGGCTCTGTAGCTTCAATAAATCATGTCCTCCCACAAACTGTGCCTGGTTTGGAGATTCATCCCAGCGGCAAGTGGCTGACTAGGAAGTCACTATTCAATATCCTTCTGTTTCATATTTTCCTATCATATTATTTATTTAAACATTCCTGTTTTGTTAAAAAAACTCATTTATGAGAGAAACACACACACAGGGAGAGAGAGAGAGAGAGAGAGAGAGAGAGAGAGAGAGAGAGAGAGAGAGAACATATAGGCATGCCAGAGCCTCTTGCAGTGGTAAATGATCTCCAGACACATATGCTACTTTGTGGATGTAGCTTTTACATGGGTATTGAGACATAGAACCCAGGCTGGCAGGTTTACAATCAAGTACCTAATGGCTGAGCTGAGTTATTGCCTCAACCCAACTCCCCTGTTTTTAATTATCTAGAGTGTTTCTTATAAAAGTAGAAAACAAAGAAAGCTCTTTTACAATTCATTACTTGCTTAAGAATAAAAAAAAAAAAAAAAAAAAAAAACGAATCAAACTTTATGGAAAAATAAGTAATGCTTTTATTTATTTCCTTTTAATTCTTCTGTTTTTGTTTTATTGTTTCATTCTGTTGTTTTTGCATTGTTTCTTTCTTCCTTTTCTTTCTTCTTTGGAAACTAGGTCTGGTTATTATGGCCAGGTTGGCTTCAGATTTGCTGCCAGGGAGGAACCCACACATGAAGGTGATGGCATCTGTCATCCCCTAGGAGGCACACCTCCAGCCATGTCAGCATGAGCATCTGCAGAGAGGATTTGCTGAGTGGAGAAGACCCACCATCAAGGCGGTGAGACCAGAGGTAAGAAGGACCAAGGAAACCTACAACTGCCCACATGCTATGCCCCTCATTCCGAGTAGGTGCTTCTATCAAAGCTATGCCATCACACTCCAGCTGCTTCAACTTTCACACAGACTCCATACAAGAGATCCTTCAGGGAACTTTCAGGCCTCAGCACGAGATCAGGAGAGGTAAAGTGAGTGGCTTCAAGGAATGAGCAGCTGCTGGTCCTCTGCCACTCCTGCAGACAGGCCTTATCATATAAGCCAATCTAGTGAATCCTCCCTCCCTCCCTCTCTCTCTCTTTCTCTCTCTCTCTCTCTCTCTCTCTCTCTCTCTCACACACACACACACACACACACACACACACACACACACACACACACTATTCTTCTAGAGAGTCCTGACAAATATTCTCACAACCCTCCTGTCTCAGGCTCCTGGAGGATAGGGTAACAGACATGCCTAGTAAATATGGAAACAAGATTTCACTGTAGAAAGTTATTACTAATGACAATTGCACCAGCATCATATGATTCTAAATATTTCCTGTCAGGTATGTCAACATTAGAATCTATCCTCCAAACAATAATACCAAAAAAATAATGCAAACAAAATCCTAGGTAATTTGAAATACCAGTTTTATTGTGTTGATGGGATATGTACTGTTATTATTATTTCATCAGGCAAAATTTATACCAAGGGTTTATGAGTTCAATGATCTTTCCCCATTTTTATCTGAACTGTGTGTGTGTTCATTAAAAAATGGCATAATAAGGTATTTGGGTCTTCTGTTGTTATTCATGTTAGAGATACTTTCATTACATGCATTCTTTTGGTCTACTGATTCACTTAATTTCATTTCTTAAGTGATTGGTCGGGCAGAGCTGTTTAAATTTAATATTATTCAGTCTTATCTTTAATGCTTTTGGAGATTTATAGTATAGTCATATTACTTCATTTTCATTTAGAATTTAGCATTTTTTTTGTTTAAATGTAATGCCATGTACTTTGGATACCTTTGATCATAATTAGTTCATCCTCTCCCTCTCATAAAACAATGAAAGATATATACAAACATACATAAGTGTGTGTATAAATACCATGTGAATAGTTGGGTTTTGGGGCTTTGGCCTATATTTCAAATATTCTTTGTTTAATAATGTGCTATTATATTTTTAGCCATTCTATATTCTAGAGCATACTTCTATATCAAGTACTTTCTCTTCCCCTTATTGAGAATTATTTTTTAAATATTCCCTTGAGTTTTGTCCATCAAGCATTTTTATATATAATGAAAAAATCTCATTTTTATATATAATGAAAAATCTACATAATATTTCTTGTTAGAATGTGTATTCACAATAATTTGGTTTATATGTTTATTACATTATTATTTTATAACAGTGAATTAATTCCATTTTTAAATTTTTTGCAGTGTTGAAGATATACTCCATATTTCAAAACATAATAATGTATTTTGTATAAATACTTCATTAGTGCTTATTTGTATGTTTTTCTTTTTTAGCATTATCCAGCTTTTACTTTTTTAAAAAACTGGAGAAATATATAAGAGCTAAATTCAGCATGAGTGTATTTTGCAAATTTATTTCTGGTACCTTAACTCTTTTGTTGTTTTAGTGTGTGACACTTGAAGGGTGATAATTTTCTTTCACTGAGAACTATACATCCTTTAACAATGTAAAGTACTGAATTTGAAATTTAATTAGCAACTACTTTCTTTTTGTTTGCATTTCTCTGACAAGTACTTGTCCTTCCTTTTAAGAATCTTTTAAATTATTTAATTTTACACAATTCTTAAATAAAAAAAAATTGCAATAGGGGAAGCCAGTAAATTTGAAATTCAAATTGACTGAAATTGGGAAAGGGTCTGGGAACAGAAGGTAACATAATTTACATTTATGGGCCTTTGCATTTATGGAGCTAATAGAAGAGGAAAAATTAAGTGAGATTTCCATCTGTCATTCTGGGATGCCAGAGTAGACTTGTTTGAACAATTGTATTAATAAGACTATAGTAGGAGAGGATGAATAGAATCTATGTGTGATTCAAAAGTGAAATATATATATATATATATATATATATATATCTGCTTAGTAAATGGAGGATTACTGAATTTTCTGGTAACAATATGATCAAGATTTTTAAGAAATCTGAGATGTCTGTATCCGTGCTAGGGATCTCGAAAATCACAAAAGGACCCACAACACCGTGGTAACTAAACCTGGGTAGTAACTAGTACCCAGATCACTGCCTTTCAAGGAAGGTGGCGATGAGAAATTCCAGGAGGGACATGGCCAAGTGTCCGAGAAGTTGAGACTCAAATGAAAATGAGACAAAGCTTATAAATGTTCTCACTTTGAGCACAGAAATAGCTACAGAGACATACCAGCCCTTTCCTACATTTTGTAAAACGTGAGATCATCTGAGGAACCAGTCTTACAGAGAGAATAGCATCTCATCTGTCTGTATTACATGTGCTTAGAGTTCTTTGATGGTTTACCTTATTCTGGAAGTCTGCTTTTAAGTAGGAAGCATCATCTCTTTTCATTAGTCATCATATGTGATGTACTTGGGCTTGTTAATATATAATCTGATGTGATTTTTAGGTCTATTTATAATTCTATCCTGTCTCTCCTTTCATGATTGGGAAGTTATTTATTCAGTATTTTTACATCATGGCTACACTTGACATTCAAGGATATTTAGATTTATTGTTTATCTTTAATATTCACAATGAAGAGTGAAAAAGTAATGAGGAGTTACATTAAATAAAATTTTATTCATAGTTTATTTTTCCTTCTTGTCTCCCTTGCTGTCTCACATCTTGTTTGTAATTAAGAAGGTCCTTTTTTGGTATATTATGTGTATATGTGTATGCATGGACATCTGTGTGCTTTGAGCTTGCACTTTTCCTCGACACACATGTGGAGGTGTTTGTCCTCACCTTCTGCCTTGTTTGGAGCCAGGGTCTCTCATTGTTCACCACTGTGTGTGCCTGGCTAGTTGGCCCGTGTGAACATTTGGATAGGTTTCCAGGCTCTCTATCCCTTCCTGCACTAGAATTCTCAAGACAGCACATGCTAGCAAGTCAGCATCTGGCTTTTGTGGTGTCTGGAGATCCAAAGAGGTACTTATGCTGTGGAGCTGATGTGGCTACATACAATGCTGTATCCCATCTCTTAAGACACACTCTTAATTCATGCTCGGTTTTAATTTTTATTTATCCTTTTTGTAAATTGGATCACATAATCTAACGAAATTCAGACATAGTACATAGTACAATGGATGTGGTTTGATCACTTAAATGACTAATAATGTCTTTCTAAAGCTTTGGCACATAAACAGACTCTAAGACGGATGGATAAATCATTGTTAACATTTTAATTGAATTTTTTCATCTCTTAAGACTCCATAAATATAGATTTAATATCTTCTGACATTAATGTTAGAAAGAAAGATAGATATGTAAATTCACTTTGAATTTTCTTTGGTGAAAAGTGGTCTGTATTCTCATGCAGGTCTCACACCTCTTTGAGTCATAACTAGGACATATCACAAAAGATTCTTCATATATTATATCTTATTTTCATTAAATCTTCTTTATAAAAATTTCAGGCATTTATTCAACTGATATAAAAATTCTTTGGTTATTGATTTTGTCATTTCTTCACAGTTAATTTTTGTAGTGTGCCTGTCACGTGTTTTCATCAGTGCTACTGAGGAGGCTGAGCTGGATCTCTTGAGACAAGACTTCTGGGTGGTGGGGGACAAAAGATAATTATGTTTTATTTTTCCATATGATTCCATAAGTTGAATTCTCTGACTCTTCCATATGTAATATATTTCACTGAATTATCCCCCTTTATCTCGTATTCTGGATTTATTTCCTGAGTTTATATTCTATGCTGCTGAAGTAGACTTATGTGAAATCCAATCTGCTGTTCACCTTTTTTAACAAGGTTAGAAGTGCATGCGACACTGGGGTGCATTGTATTTAGGGACTTCAAAAGCACCAATGAAACTGTGAAAGCAGCTGAAAGTTTGCCTTTTATTGTCAGCATCTGATTACAATTATAATAATGCCGTTGAAGTACAGAGATTGCTCTCCAATCCTGCTGGGACTCTAAATTCCTGCATTTAGTGAAGGATTATAGAAATTTATGATCAGTCTTTCAGTTATTTCAAGTCTGGCTTTCTCTGTAACTCACCTGAAGTTTTTATTTGTGTGTAAAATTTAAGACAATAAAACCAAGTGGAGATGTTTTTGTTTAGTAAGTGCAAAGATGAGTTCATAAATAAAGTATATTTTAAAACAAATTATTCCTTTAAATGTGTTAAAATAAAAAGATAAAATAAAGTCATACTAGTTGCTGTTATTAATTCGTGTAGGAGGTTTAGAATATTATTTGCTGTTTTTATCAAACATGCTAGGAAAGGCAAGGTCACTGATAACCAGCTTTTGTGTGCCTTTATCGTATAAGGAAATTTGATCAATTCTGTTTTTCTCTTTGGAATAGCAATCTCTTCTTAAAGAAAACTCCTATTTGCTTATATTCCTCTTTTTGGCAGCTGACTCAATTCTTCTTGATGTGGCCATCTGGTCTACCCAGACCTCCTTTCTATCCCTGCACCATAACAATGCATAAATGCAATTATACATAGTATTTGAAACTTCTTCCACATTTATTTCCTAGACAAAGAGGATTTTCAGATATCTTGGCCTATTTTAATGCAATCCTATCTGCATTGTACTTTGATTAATTAAGTGAAGGTTTAATATATATATATATATATATATATATATATATATATATATTATGAAAAGCTTCCAGGCTTTCCTAGAACACACGATTTTCCCCACTCAGCCTCCAAGTGGATCCTCAGGCATCACCTTCTGAGATTGTGAACTGAAGGTTTGTACCTCCATGCCTTGCTAGCTTTTGATACTTTTTTTTTAAAGCAGAATTTCACTAGCCCAGGCTGACCTGAAACAAATTCTGTAGTCTAGGCTGGCCTTAAAATCAGGACAAGCCTCCTAATTCAACCTCTTGGGTTTTAGAACTAAAGGTGTGAGACACCACACCCAATTAAACTTTTGATTTTTGATGGTTCTGTTCTCATTTGCACATGAGTAGAAGCCTAACCGATTTTACATTTTGGTTGTACAGACATCTATAACTATAACAGTAAGACATCCTTGTTATATCATTATCATGGCTAGGGATCTCTGCTTCTTATTGATTTTAATTTCCCCAGTTCTCACTCATTTTAATGCATTTCTCGAAGACGTATTAATAAACAAGGAGTGTGTGTGTATTCACTAATATGTTAGTCTATTAGTTTTAAAGACTTGCAGCTGTTTGAAGGCAGCTCTTGAGTAATTCTATAATTATAATTTACTTTATAGCTTTAATGAATCTGTGCAATTTTATTTTCCTTTTAAGGGAATTTGTGCAAGTGGATGAATAAAAGTAGTGTTATGACAAATATTGACTTAGAAATTATTGAAGTTTATATATGATTGCATTTATAAAAGCAGAGACACAGAAAACAGCTTTAACCCAATCAGGAAATATATATTTTTATGATGCTAAAAAGAACACCAAGAGTAGCTTGTAATAATAGTAGAACAGGTTAAGGATTATTGTGTTGAATCTGAAAGTTCAGGATTTGTTTAGGGAATTATGGTCTACCTAGGATTTTAAAACTCTTTATTTCTCTCCTATATATTTCAAAACTTTTTCTACTCTTGGATTTACCCAATGTAATCTACCTTTTGAAGACATATTCAATACAACATGATGGAATTTCTGTCCTCTGAGGGATTTCTAGCAGGCTTACAATATTGGCTGCAATTATATCAAGACTATAGTTTCTGGAAAAAACATTTGAAGAAAAAATATGGCTGTAAACCTTAGACTTATAGAAAGACATCTCTTACTGAGATAGTATAATCATATCAGATGGATAGTTGATTTACTTGAGAATTACTGAAAAGGTGTGTCCATAAAGGAGAACGAAAGGCTATTTTTTAAAAATGTTAACACAATTTTCTAGTGAGTATACTAGGCAGTGGGGTAGAAGCGAATTGTGCATGTGGGGACAGACATTTCAAGTTCTGCCTCTGGTGACTCACTTTCTGAGAGTGTTTTTCTTGTATTTTCTCTGTGACCTCAAACACATGTCCTGTGGTATATCTCCTATGGACTGTGGCTTATTTCCTGAACCTACGTTTAAGTTTCATTGCATTGTTCCTTTGTATATGTCTATTTCACTGCTTGGAATAGCTTTCCCATCCTTGCTCTTAAGAAAGTCTCTGGCATGTGCATCAGTAGTAGTTCATGTACTGTTTCTTTTGTGGAATTTCTTTGTGAAATACATGTAAACAATGGAAGTTAGTATGGTTGCTATACATACAACACCAACATATTGTTCAAAACCAGCACTACACATTGTTTATAATTTTTCTTTCCCACCACTGACTCTGCTAGATTATAAACTCCTTGAAAACTTACCCATGTCTTATCTTTATTACATTTCCAGTATCTTGGCATGTAAGTGTATAGAAGCCCAACTATACTAAGTGCATGAAAATGTGAATATAAAATTGTATATTTTAGATATGACTCTATTTCTTACTTATATTAACTTGTGTCTGTAAGCTGGACATGTAATTGCCTTTATTGAAGCAAAAAATAAGTAAATTTTGAGTATTATATAGTACCTTTGGGAGGTGAGACGTTTAGGCATGCACCTTAACCACTTGGCAATCCCTCCAGTCAAGGGAGGTGAAACTTTTAGACATTAGAAGATCAGAGATACAGATGTTTTACAAGGGAACCTAAATACTTGACAATGTTTACCTCTTATAGATGATAAATTTGAATAAAGAACAAAGGTACTTATGAAAACTTTATCCTAGGCAAGTACTTTGGGTCTTGGAGTGTTTCTGGAGTTTTGATGAAAGACTGAGGACAGGTACAAGAATGACAATACTTCGATTCTTTCTTAAAACTGGCAGGACGTTGAAAGCAAATAGAATTACTAGAATATCTGTAACAGAGAGAGAGAAAAATCACTGCAGAATGTGAGAGCAGCATATTCTACAATGACACTTCAGTGTGTCATTAGGTAGCACGGGCTCCTAAATTAAAATTTTATAGAGGGAATACATGTCTGATCCTTCTCTGCCATCTGTGATGCACCTGCAAAGTTGTAAATTACTCCTAATAGAATGCACTGACCACTCTTCTTGGCAGGGTACTTAGCAAAGCTTGTCTGTGCAATGGCAAATGTCTTGCATTTCACATAAAAATTCTTCCGACCTCAGGAATGGATAAATGGAAGTGAGCTTACTATGCAGTGACTGTGTATTTGTGATTAAGTGTCCATAATTAGGTAGGACATGCATAAGATAAATCTGATATCTAATTATGGCCAAATTGATCTGATAGCCATGTAAACCTATGCTTTTATCATTTCTGTTTTTTTTTTCTTTTTTCCCTCGTCTGTGAAATCCCAGTTCTAAGATCCAAAAAAAAAAAAAAAATAAGTAGCATATGTAGAGTCTGTCTCTGCATTGGAAAACTCTCTTTCTAGTAGCTATAGAGAACTACATTAGAGCTTCTAAACTGTCTAGCTAAGGCACATCTGTGTACCTCTATCCCCTGAGGTATTAATTCCTTAATTTCCCAAGTAGGATGAAGAAAGCCCTGGGTTGCACATTTGGCCACAAGCAGCCTCATACTTTTATCTAAAACTGTTGTCCAAATGTGATACTTTCATATGTTTTATCATGTGTAAAAAGTTTTGAAACCAATTAGTTTTTATAGCATTTTTTAAACAGAAACTCATGAGGTATATCCACATGAACCACAAAGAAAATAAGGATACAGGATATATAAGATTGTGGCCAGGATCTCAAACTTGAGGCTGTGTGTGACTTTGACTTCTTGAGATGTTTTAACTAGTTGGATGACAGTAGATACTTAGCTTCTGTTGCAGTCAGCTTTATAGTTGCTTCGCAGAAAGAACCCAAGCAAAAGCGGCTTGTGGAGGAATGGATTTATTAGGCTTATGGACTCAAGGGGAGACTCCATCCTGGCAGGGAAAACGATGGCATGAGCAGAGGGGTGGTCATCACCTCCACCACAGCACTGCAAACAGGCAAAAAGGTGTGCCAAGCACTGGCTAGGGGAAGCTGGTTTATAACCCCATAAGTGTACCCCCAACAACACAGCTCCAGCGAGGTTGTAAAGTCCAAATTGCCATCAGCTGAGGATTCATCACCGATAATACATTCATTTGTTTGTGTGGGACACCTGGATCAAACCATGATGGCTTCCCTGCCTCATGTTTCTTATCTGCAATGAGGAGATGCTACTAGAACCTATCCCATGGGACTGAGAAGGTCTCATAAAATTATGTAGATAGAATGAGTGCTGGCAACACATTCGACGTGCAGTGAAGGCTAGGATAGCTTTCTCAACTGTAGTTCATTTTCTTTGTGAGGAATAATTTCCATTATGTAGTAGATGAATACGAGATTATTTGTTCCTAGCACATAGTTTGTTCTCATTATGAGTTCATCTCTGATGCTCTCCCAGCAAGTACTGTTTCTTAACAGTGAATTTGGCCAAAATATACAGTGCTGCAGAAGTATCTTAACATGTTTGTTTTATGGATGTTATTCTTCCATCAGAAATTTTAAATTCTGGGAGAATGTGATAAGTGATATTTTCTTTTCTCGAGCTAAAATCCATGATGATGTAATAATTAGTTTAATGACATATGTGGAGAAAACCAGTGAGTTGTAATAGTTTATTGAGAACACTCATCTCATCATACTTTACTAGAAAATTTAGGGAGTAAATAGACTGAAAACCCCATCGCTATACTAATGTTACTATCTAAAACCAGAGGCAGACCTCTAACATTAAATTCTTTCTCACCTAACCATTTACCTATATCAGTCAATAATTATTAGGCATTATCTTTGATAACTTACAAGAAAATAGAGCTCCCATGGTGATCTGGAATTGAATTGTCATACCTAAAAGTAGATAAATTATTATTACTCATTTTAAGCTATAGACACCTTATGTGTTACCTTTAGGCTTGTAGTTAAAGTTGACAAGGATTGAATGTTTAAGCACCATTATTATTGGTGTATCCAAAAATGACTGTATATGAATTGATGCAGCTTGTATAACTTTATCCATATGCTATTATGTTTGAAGAATGTCAGAAAATGTTTTTGTTCTATGCTAACAAAGCTTCAGTTATTTTCAACCCAACTCACCTCTAATAACTGCTCCCTCCCTGAAAATTAAGTCTACCCATTAACTAACATTGAGATCAAACCATAAGTGAATCACGCAGTTTATTCACCCCACTGCAGCGGTCATTCCCCAGTAGCGACTTGGATACTGCATAGAGGAAGTTGACTATGGAAGTGCACGCAATGGCATCTTAATGACCTCCAAGAGCTAACATAGCTCTCTAAGTGCCTGGCTAAATATCAGAGTGACTTGGATGCAGGGGAGAGCTTGGCTCATTATTCCACGCTGCTGAGCTAAATCATCGGGGTTCTCTTTATTTGCTGTTGGCCTTTATCTTTTTCCTTTCTCTGCTCATGCATAAAGGATATTGATTTAAATAAAAGACACTATAAACATGCATTTGTTAGGGAAATCTGACTATGTAAGTATAATTTCAGAGGTTAGGGGTCTTGCATTGGTTGATTTACATTAATTTGCTCTTGAGGAAAATGCCCTATTTGACTCAATTTTTTTCTGAAAAAGAAAACTGATTCACATATTGCTTTCTGTGTTTCTCTCATGTACTCCATGAGCTGATCAAAGAGGAAAATCATATTTACTGGAAAGCCTTGTACCTGGTCTCAGCTCAATGCAGTACAGTCAATTGAAGCTCTGGGGACACAAGTAGACTGCATGTCAGTCTGAAAGTATTTGGTCTTCTCTACTTATCTGTTCCATTGTAGTGCAATAAAATTTTAATTATTAGAATATTTTATAGCCAATTTGGTATGAGAATATACGTTTGTTTTACTTCCGCAAAGAAGTTTTGAAGGAATGTTTACTGACAGATAAAAATGGGTAGAACATTTAAGAAGATAGTTACTAAGGCACAGTAAAATGGCAAATATTTCATTTTGCCACAAAAGTCAATAACCTGCCCCTAAATGTCTTTAATTTTGCACTTTTCACTTTTCAATGCTAACTTGTTACATTAGCAAACATTTTCTGAAAGTGCTGTTTTATTTATGTACTTTTAAATTGTTTGCATTTTATTACTCTAATTACTTTGTAAGGTCAAAAGTAAGAATAAATTAAAATTTTGTGGTGCTGGAGAGATAACTCAGCTGTTGAGGTGTTTACCTGCAAAACTAAATAACCCAGGTTGGATTCCCAAGTACCCATGTAAAGCCAGATGCACATGGTGGCACATGTGTCTGGAGTTTGTTTTCAGTGGCTGGAGGCCCTGGTGGGTTCATTCTCTCTCTCTCTCTCTCTCTCTCTCTCTCTCTCTCTCTCTCTCTCTCTCTCTTTCTCTCTCTCCTTGAAAATAAATAAGATATTTAAAAATTTTTGTAATGTAATGACCAAATTTAATTGCTGATCATAAGCGCAAATTGTCTCTGTATTACCATGCACTTTATAAGTTTGTTCTTATTTTATTTTTATCTTTTGCCAAACAAAAAAATTGTATGTCCCACTTTTATAACTTGCTGTACAAATTGTGAAATGCCATTAATAATCCCTACCTTACAAGTCCTGGAAACATTATCAGTAATAGTGGTTATCATTTGATGATTATCTTATTGAGCTCATTCTCCTGGGAATGGGTTTAAGTTCCATACTGTCTCATTTCTTTCTTTGAAGTAGATAACATGATTGTCATAATTATAGCTGAAAATTGGAGGAGACAAGTTATAATACTGAAGACTATAATGTATAAAATTGAAGTAGGCTGAGAATGTTGGCAGTATGAGTCTTAAAATAAGAGAAACCCTAAACCACTGGATTAAGTTTTGCCTGAATATGTACACTATTTTTAAATAACATCGGCTATTTCCTCAAATCTGATAGGAATTTATTAATTGGTAGCTATAATTATGTTTTATTATTGTCTTAATGTCCAAAAGATGTCACCCAAAAAGACAATTAAAATTTATAAAGGAATTGATGAGTTTTTACTTGTCTTGGTAGTTGAAATTCTAGACAATATTGATTTAGGCTATTCTCATATATCTTTAATGGTATTTTTTCATGCTCAAATTTTGACTTTAAGATTAATATTTACTTTCTGTGGCAAATCTTCTGGAGTTTTAAACACTGTTGATAGATTTATAGCTTTTCAATTGTCAGATGATTACACAGTGTTCAGAATCAAGTGCATACTTGGGCATTTCTTTACTGTTCCATGCTGATAAGGGTTCCTTCAGCTTCCAGTAGTATCTTGTTCTTCATAAATCTTACTTTCATACACTTGAATTATTCCCTATGTCCCCATTTACATCTCTCCATCCCTGCTTTTGTCTTTTGTTGACTCCATCCTCATTTTCACCTATAAAACTTGCAGTGCAGAATATACATAATATAATTTTATGTCACTGTACAGATTACTTTTACTGTTTGCTTCTGTCGCCACATGTTGTGAAAATCCTCAATAACATTTCCCAGAAGGAAAATTCTAGTACCCAGATGGCTTGTATAATGTATTCTCCTATATATTCTTTGTCATTTGTAGTAATATTTTTGAAGGTGAGTATAATCCTTTGTTCTTTCCTGATAGGGGTCATTTTTTTCTTTATGAATGCCCAGAGTACTTAATACATCCATAGAATTATAATGAGTTTTAGTAAATTAGAAATTCACTTAGAGTTATCAAATGAAATCAGTTCCATCTTAGGGATATTGTTGAGGTCATTTTTAGAAGTGAAATCGGTCACTGTTTTAGTTCTGGTACTTCTTACATTATTATATCTGGAAATTTTAGTGGGTAAAGTATATGAATTGAAATAAAGTCGAAAGACTTTGTCTCTATGGTGATGTTCTATTAATAACTACTGTATAACACAAGATGTTCATTTGTCAAAGCATATACATATGCCTATGAAACCTAATTGAATAAAATGTATATGTATATTTATTTATGTGCATTTCTATACATGTGTATATTGTGTACATGCACATATGTGTGTCCATTACATATATTTGTATAATTGTATCTCATATATATATATATATATATATATATACAAAATATGGGTTAAGAAAGAATCAGTATACAGTTTTTTCTAGAAGCTCTTATTATATAATGTAATAAATGTTATATATAATTTGGTACAATATTCTTCTAATACATAAGAACTAGGTAATTATTTAAGTTGTTTTCTGTAATTTACACTATATGGCTCAATTCTATTTTCCATTTCCCTGTAAGTATTATAACTGCTTGCATTCATGGAGTCATTGTTCTTGTAGCAATAAGACTCAATTAGAGCAAGCTTGTGAATATAATTGAGAAGTTGATAAAGCTTTTCAATTATATTAATAGAATGGAAAAAATTTTGAATGTAAATTATATGAAGTTCTTCTTTTTCACTTTAAAGGAACATAAAACATGGATTCCTCTCCATCACCACCACACATTTCTTTATCCCTTTTTTTCTGAAGTGATGAGACCTGAACCCAGGGCACAAGCTAGGCAAGGGTCTTTCCCACCGAGTTCCATTCAACTTTGTCATTAGTGCTTTTGGCGTAGGTGAAAAGGATGCCGTGTCAAGCAAATCAAAGAACTTTATGATGTGTCATTGATTCAGTATGGATCATTTCATTTTATTTGATGTTTCAAAATGAGGTTCTGTTTGTTTTCATAAATAATTAAAAAAAAATTTTTGACCATAAATCGATGGAGTTTTAAAGTTGTTTTCCCCCTCAGAATTTCCGTGACATTTTAATGAGGAAAAAATATGCATTGTTTTTAAGTGTCTCTTTAAATTTTCATAAGCACATGTATTTATGGAAAAACATCTTAAAATGGCCTGAGGAAATCTCTGTGGGATAATCACTTATAAATACATTTGAGTTAGTTCAGGGGCAATTAGTGACACATGAGTGAAGAACCATATTTTAAGTTCATGGATATTGAGCTTAGGGAATGATGTTTGGCAGGATAAGAGTCTATGGGGGGCTGTTATGAATAATAATAAGAAGAAAATAACATCTTCTTGCCTCTACAGTGAATACCCTGAGACACTTGAGGATTGGAGAATCCTTGCTGTCTGGGTTCCACTGCCCGAGTGACCATTCCCAGCAGAAGGAGCTGAAATCACAGTGTTGCTGCCTCAAGGATCATTAGCTTTTAGATACCACTTTCATTACTTCCTTCATCTTACATTTCCCTGAGAGTGTATTTTACTCATTCTATAACTACAGTACATCTGCTCTTGACATCTTTTATCAGCAATTACCAAAGAATCAGTAGCCAGGAATTCACAGGAATTCAGATACTGTCTAAGTGAATGGTGAATCTTAATTTTGTAAAGCATCTGAAACAAAAAGATGAAGAAGAAAGTTTTCTACCCTGTTTTGTGAGGACCAGGGAGCTAGCTGTGTACACTTTACATGCTCTTCCTATACCAACACCATTCCCATCTTTCTCTATTTGCATTTGTCACTTTATGTTCTTTAGAGTGCATAATATCCACTGATATTATAATATTTATTCATTATTCTCTCTCCGCAGTAAAATATATGCTCAATTTCATCGTCATTATATATTTAGTAATAAAATGCTGGATGACATATTTTATTGGATAGATGAATGAGTTGCTTCTGAATTAGGAGAACTTTGAATTTGTTTACATATCTATATGTATGTATATACATTATATATATTCAGCTTATACATTGATAATTCTACCAGAGAAAGTAACAGAATTAATTAATCCAACAGTGATTAAATTCTGACTATCTTCTTGGTACTAGATATGTGAAGATTAAAAGAATAAATTCCCTACCTACACCTACCTATTCCAGTTGGAGAATATATATGTCAATCAAATTTTCTGAGGTTTCATTTAAGACTTTTACAGAAGAAAGGTGTCTTTTCCCTATAGAAAAGTAAGAGGCCAAATTTGAATGTCATTAAAGACTTCTGTAAATTCTAGACTAGAGTTAGTCTTAAGAGTAACAGTTCCTTGATCATTGTTAAATGTAATAATATTAACAGGGTGTTAATTTAGTAAACCCATAGCTGTTATGACAGGCAACTTTTTTTTATTAAGTTCATAGTGATGTATCATTTGTCTATCCACAAATTTCCTAGATGGAGCACAGGTGAAGGTCAGAATTGTGAAAGTTTTTGGAGAGGGACAGAGAGACGTGTAGATGACGTGTCAGTCTTTAGTGTCATCTCAGTATTATGACTAAGAAGGACCTAGGAAAGGCTACGAAGACGCGAGAGGCAAAAGCACCAGATGCACACACATAAATGGGAAGAATCAGATACAGAAGGGAACGTTTATGAAAGCCAAGTGTTATAATTTAGAACTTCCTATAAAATACAGAATGAAGGTTGAGTTTGTTTCCTTGCTATGCACCCCTCAGTTGTTACTTGTGTGATGTTGTTTTCGTTAAAATAATAAGGCCATTCCAAAAATTCAGGTAACTTATAGGTTAAAATTATTTCATTTTGATAGAAACTAAGGGTGAATATTCATTTTGATTTCTATAACCATTAATATTTTAGTATGGTTTCTTTTTTTAAACCTTAGGTACAAAACAGAGTTTATAAATGCATGGAATCTTGGTGTCATTGTAAAATAGGAACCATTAGTCTGTAGCATCTAACAGAGATTATAACCCAGTTAACACTTAAAGGGTGTTATTATGATTAATATTAATTATCTCAGTTAGCAAACTCTTAGCACAGAATTTTGTATGCTGTCATTGCTAGCTAGTCACCTGAAAGTAGATTGTTTCATGCTATGCTAATTAGCCTGTTCTGATCATTACATAATATATACCTATATGGAAACATCTCATTACATCCCACACATTATATAAGCAAAATTATTAAAAATAAAATAATATAAATAGATTATTTTCACTTAGAATAGGAAAAAAAAACTTCACCTTATGTTCTCCTTCAAAGGATTTACTTTGAAAATCTCATTCTGGCAATATTCCCTTTTGTAACCTCTATTTAGCCAATGACTTTCAAGCTCTTATTTCTTCATATTGTACTCAGAAAAATCTGTTGGAAATTTAGTTCCATTCATGATTTCCTTGAGTATTGGCACGGCTATTTAACAGACAATCTCTCAACTAATAAAACATGTTCTCAAACTATACTGATCTATTTATATTTAATTTTAAGTTTTAAAAAAATCTTTAAAGATAGTTCTTCAAAGTTTCATCTTTGGAGATAACCTAATAAATACCACTTCACATTTCTAGAACATATATCACACTAAGTAGGAAAATAGATCAAATGTTTGTGATGATGTAATCTTGTTCATGAAAGTGCAACTCTTTTTGCTCTGACAGAAAACTACTGTGCATATTTGTTTATCCAAAGCTTTTCCTAATTTTTGGGCAATTATGTTATTCAAGAGTTTGGAATTCTCTGTATGTTAATAATTGCTCATTATGGTGTTATAATATATCAGCAACACAGTTTTCAATTAGAATGGACCACATGCTGAAGAAAGTAAAATAACCTGGCAATACACATTTATTCATTATGTTAAGCTGGATCTGTCCTTGATACTCTTGTCCTTGTTGTTAGTGAGAATATGTGTACAGAATTATGCAATTCTAGGGCCAGATTCTGCAATTACTTTTATTTTGTACATTTTTTGACTGGCACATTTTAACTCCAATAAATTTTTAGTAGCATATAACTGTTTTGAAGAAAGTATTATTCACAGGTCTATAAAGAGAACAGATGCTACTATACTTTAGAGTACAAACTCTCCCAGGGCTCTAAAAACAGTCACCGAGTAATTTAGAATATGAGAATGTTTTAAAGAGTGTAGATAAACCCCTCATCCTCTCAGAGCTTCAAACAACCAAGGTACATAGAGGAACACTTAGGTGAAAATTCATTAATGATCATATCAGTGATACACAGAATAAAATTTAGGAAGATAAACCATGCCTCTAGGTATCAACGTGATTCAGAAGCTACGGACTTAGTAGGTCTATTCTGAGAATTACGGTGGCAGCTACTACAGTTGTGTAGATGTGTTCATTTGTAATTTCTTATCAGCAGGAATGTAATGTCTGAGGAAAGCCAGTGTGTTGAAATAGTCTGGTTTCTTCACAGAGCTTTGGCTAAGTTTTTGTGCTTTTGGGTCTTCCTACTCTGAAATGGAATAAGTGCATATTAGTTGGGTTTTTGGCTGCACAATATAAAGTCCATCCTAATTGAAATTCAAGGGATATTCATGGCTCACATAATCATTGGCAGATCAGATGAAATGAACACTGGAAGCTTTCTGGAATGATTTCACAAACCACACAGCTGAATTTGATTGTAAAGAGAGCTGATGGCTCTTCCAAGAACCTATGGAACTAGGAAGCTAGTTGCCAAAGCTATCAACCTCCACCCCAAATACCCTCTACCCCATCTGCACCTGAAATATATTCACCACACAGCTCATCCCTGCCCTTCTATGTAACTCAGTTTAGACTAAGAATTTTGTGAGAGTTCGCCAATAGTCAGAGTCGGAGTTAGATGTGGAATCCTAACCAACATGATGCTCAGAAATCTACTCCTTTGCCTTCAAGCCACAGCAGACAAAAGAGCTGGGAGGAGAGTGTGGTCTATGCTTAGTGAGCCAGCCACACTGAGAAAGCCACTCACTATGTACTATGTGTATCCTAGAAGTAAGTTCATTTTAGAAATTCAAGACTCTAGTGTGTGCTATCCTCAGGGTCAGACATTCGTATCACATATTTGAAGTCTTTGGATTGTTAATAGTTGATAATTTTGCAGAAAGAATAGAGAGGAAAGAGGAGATGGGAAGGAGCAGGAAGGAACAAGCTGCCAACCACGTTCCAGAAACTGTCTTTATTTCATTCCTTTGTATCTATTCTCTGGCTGGCTTTCTTCCTTGCATACAATTCTTCCAGGCTTACCTCTTTTCTTGATGGTGCAAACTCTTACTAAGGGATAGATATTATCTTCCTAGATAAGATAGAATATTGTTTTTGTGAGTAAAGAATAATTTATTTCCTCTATGTCCCTTCCAGTTGCTCATTGATTAGAGACAAATGAGCCTTTAAATGCAAGGATATTCTCCCACCATCACTATTATGGAAGACTAAGCCTGTTCTGAAGAACAGGTGCACTTGTTACATTTGTAGCTCCCTTTCTGAGCTTTCTTTCACAGCCAACAGCCTCTATCTGGGGGAGGCTCAGGCTGGTGGGAATCAGTACCAGTAGAGCTATAAGGATGGAGTCAGATACGAGCAGTATCTTACAGCCCCATCTCCAGGCGCAATTCCTAAACCCTGCTGAATCTGCTGCTTCTTTCCTCCACTCGAGGGTCACATCTGGGTAGAGACTTCAAGATGAGCAGCATCTGTTCCCACCCTTGACTTTTTATTTTCTCCTTAGGACTCAGACCTGAAACCTAGTGCACAGCAATAGGCAAGCTGTGTGTCTCAGAAGGGCTCTGAAATTTGCAGCTTGTCTCCTTGTCAGGAGGTTCCCAGGGTCTGCTTTCTGTGACACCAGGACACTTCCTCTTGGCAGGCAGTTTTGCCTTGGGAAAGGACCAAGTCGTTTTAAATCCTTCTTGTGATTCACTTTGATTCTAATTATCTTTATGGAACTATGAAATTATGAGCAGGATTAGAAGTGTGGTGTCCCTCTTATCAATGTGTGCAGTTGCTATGGAACCCGGATTCGCTGTGGCATTTGGAACATGTACTTTCAATGGGTAACCAACAGCCTTTTGAACTTCATTGTATTTCTATTTCTCTTCTCACAAAATTTAGGAAACCCATGTTAATTGTTATTATTAAAGAATTCATTTAATAAATACCGTTTAAAATGTTTTTATTTATTTATTTGAGAGAGAGACAGAGAGAAAGAAGCAGACAGAGAGAAGGGAGAATGAGTATGGGTGGCCAGGGCCTCCTGTCACTGGAAATGTACTCCATACATGTGTGCCACTTTGCACACCTGGATTTTAACATGGGTACCGGGGAATCAAATTAGTGTCATCAGGCTTTGCAAGGAAGTGCCTTTTATCGCTGAGCCATCTCTCCAGCTCTGTTTAATAAATATTTTATAAGATGCCAAACATTATCAGGAGTCTACAAGATAGTCTCTTCCTTTGTCTACGCAGATTCCCCACCCTTCTGAACACTTCAGCACAGTTGGCTTGGCGAGTCAATCCCATTCATGTCTGCTCTTTGATGGAGAATAAAAGGTCATTTGAGTAAATGATAATTTGAGTCTAGTGAAACACAAGACTTGCCTTCTAACAGAGAAAATGATATTAAATGTTGAATTTAACTTCTAGAAGTGTCATCTCTGTTTCAAGCAGATAAATGCTTTTACAAGGGAAGGGAAATTTCAGATAGCAGAAATGTTTTTCTTTAGCAATTTTATAGTCCTCAAATTAATAAAATCTCACTTCAACAAATTTACTGCCAAATTAACACAATGCTAAATTCTTTTTCTAAACTTGGGTACGCTGCTGCTCTTTGTTCTAATGGCATTTGGAACAAACAGGTACGAGATAAAATGCTTTGCAACCCTTTTCTATTAGTTAAACAAGTTCTCTTTTAAATAGCTTGTGCAGAGAAGAGTTATGTGTTTTTATTGCTGTTCTAGGTTTTATCTATAGGAGAAAACCTAAAGACTATGTAATATTGAATCATACTCACTTGGCTTTTGAGTGAATTTTGTCAAAAAAAGCCCAACTGTTTTACTCCTTGATAATCTGGAAAACAATTTTTATGAAATAAAAATAATCTTAGAGGATCACATCTAATTATTGATATACTCTATGTATCAGGGATCTCTAGAGAACTGAGCCAATTAAATGAATATATATTGGAAACGGGGATTTATTTGATTACTTGACAGAAAAAGAGCTGTACAGTCCAATAGGAACTAATTTTAGGCTTCATCATGGAGGAAATATGCAGCCATGTCCACATAGTTGGACACCTCAGCAGTCTCAATCTGTCATTAAAGACTTGGAGGATTCCTGGAGAGCCACTGGTCATTAGTCCACATTGGATGGATAATGAAAGT
>PVHP010007091.1:46911-58217 GCA_004024765.1 Zapus hudsonius
AGAGAGAGAGAGAGAGAGAGAGAGAGAGAGAGAGAGAGAGAGAGAGAGAGAGAGAGAGAGAGAGAGAGAGAGAGAGAGAGAGAGAGAGAGAGAGAGAGAGAGAGAGAGAGAGAGAGAGAGAGAGAGAGAGAGAGAGAGAGATCACTAGAACAGCACATTGAAGCCTGGATCTTACACCTCAAGACCAGTCCCCAGTGACCCACTGTCATGGTTTGATCCAGGTGTCCCCCAAAAACAAATGAATGTGTTCTGGGTAATTGATCCTCAGCTGATGGCAGTTTGGATTTTACAACCTCGATGGAGCTGTGTTGTTGGGGATGGGTTTATGGAGATTATAAACCAGCTTCCCCTTGCCAGAGTTTGGCACACCTTCCTGCCACTATTTCCAGAGCTGTGGCAGAGGTGATGTCCACCCCTCTGCTCATGCCCATCGTTTTCCCTGCCAGGATGGAGTCTCCCCTTGAGTCCTTAAGCCAAATAAACCCATTCCTCCGCAAGCCGCTTTGTTTGGGTTCTTTCTGCACAGCAACTAAGAAGCTGACTGCAACACCCACTTCATTAGTATGGCTCAACCTCATAAAGATTCCAGGACCTTCCAGAACAGCACCACTAGGTGGGTATTAAATATTCAAACACATGAGTCTGGTTGCCTTAGATTTGAACCACTACATATAGCAACTAATTCAGAGTATTCTCCATCCACAGGTAGGAATGGAGGAACCCCGCCAGTCACCAGATGAGGAAGCTGGAAAGGGGATTCTTCCACAATCAAGCAAGAAAGTCACAACTACCTCCTTGCTTCCAGGCTGTGAGATTCTAAGTCAGAAGACCTAATTAAATCATCTCTGGATTTTTATCCTACAGAAACGATAACAAATAATATTTTAAGCCACTAAATTTCAGGGTCACTTATTATTGAACAATATATAACAAAAATGACAGTTTGCTTGTATATGGTAGAGAACCTTGAATGCTGTGTCAAGAAGTAAGTAGAATAATAACCACTCCCACAAAAGTGTCCATTTCCTAATTTCTGGACCCAATGAACATGACAGGTGGTATGATAAGGAGGAATGAAGAATTTATATAGAAATCAGGTTGTTGATGAACTACTTTTAAAACATAACTTTTAACTTGATAATTGTGCAGGTTTAATGTAATAACAAGGGTCCTCCAAGAGAGAGGCAGGAGAGTTAGATTTGAAAAAGGTGCATTTGATCATGAAAACCCAGGGGAAAGTGATATAAATGCTCTCTTTGAAGATGAACAGGGACCATGGGACTTGCAACCTGGTCAGCCTTTAGAATCTTAAAAAGGCAAGAGAACTCTCTTCCCTAGACCTTTTAGAGGGAACACATATTCATATTTAGCTCAGTGAGATCCATTTGCATTTCTTACCTTCAAAACAGTACCATTCTGAATCTGTCTTAAATTCCAAAGAATACTAGTGTTCTTTTAACATGCACAGATATTTATTTAATTTTTACTTCTTTGAATCACCAACTCCATAGTAGACTCCATCTGAGAAAAAAAAAAATCTTCCAGTTGCTATCACCTAAGCACCATTAACCGTGAAGTGTTACAAGGTGGGTGAATCAAGAAATCTAAGCTCATTCTTCCTTTTGGAACATTTGAAATCCATCTTGTGTTTAACAGTTGCAATTTATTCTGAGAGAAATGATAGTTGGGTTTGAATTAGCCATCAGTTAGGGTATTAAAGTAATAATATGGTGGTGATCTTTTAAAATTATCCAAAAGTCAGATTTTAAAAGGGGTCCCTAGAAAGCATTCATACCGATTCATGTAATATGGGAAGAAAATAGAAAAGAGGAAAAAGGAGAGGAATGGAAAACAAACAACACAACAGTGCTGGTTAGTATATTTGAGTAATAAATTGGCTAGCATTTCCAAATATTCTTTGGAGGCTGTTCCTTCCACCCCCCCAACCCATTTTCCAAACTAAAGTACAACAAGTTGGCATGTGGGCAGGGTACCTTATCTGAAAGAACAGTTTGACCTACTGGAACTGGAGATACCATCTCTAAGTGAGCATGACGTGTTTTCTCACTGTACCTGTCTGGCTACCGATTGAAATCTTTATTAACACTGATATGAAAAACTAGACCTTATCTGCTGCTAAATTCTTATTTGTTCATCCTAGATCATTTATCTCAAATGGTCGCTTTTTCCCCATGAAGCAGATACTTTAAACAACCTTCCACTTACAAGAAAGGTCATTCTTGATACCATAAATAAATATCTTTATAACATTACAATTGCAGGATAGAGGACATTTTATTTATAGTTTATTATACCTTTACTTTGACCTTTTAATGTCTCTCACAGATTTTTATATCATTGCTATTTTAAACTAGTTTGCTAAAATAATTAAATAGAAATCACAAAACAAAGAGAAGTGTTGGGACCCAGCCTGGCTGATTGACTGTGAGCTAAGTTTTAGAATATAATATGCAGCCTGATGAGGTGACTTACACCCTTTGGTTTGAGCCTGAGCATGGTAACTCATGCATTTTGATCCTAGCACACCTGTGCCTCCAGGAGGCAGAGGTGATAGAAGTAAGTGCTAATAAGCTTTGCTCCTGCTTGCTGAGCTTCCTTAGCTTTGTTCCTGCTTGCTAAACCTCCTTTTGAGAGAGATAAGGCTATACAATGCAGCTTTGGATTGTATATAAGGTTGGATGCTGGAATAAAGTTTTGAGATTTGCCCTGACATATCTTCCGACCGTGTGTGCTTCTCCAGTTGCAGCATTCACCTCTCCCCGATGGAGCCCATCTCCTGCTGGCAGGCTAGACTTGGTCTATCCTCCCAGGGGGCCAAAGGTCCATGTCCCTTTACCCAACAGACAAGTAGAAGAAAATTTATTCAGATGCATTTAGGCACTTATTTCTGTTACAGTGATATACTTTTGCATATGTTGATTATTGAATTCAACACATACCTAAATTCTTAACTAAATGGAAATGATCAACTGATGCTCTCTAAAATTAGTATGTAATATCTTTGTGTTTTTATTTAGAAATAGAGTTAGTACAAACAAATAAAATACAATTACACAATAAAATTGGAGACTTTGGGAGGCTCTGCCTACCAGATGAACATTCAAATAAATAACTGAGCTTTTTTTCAAATACATACTTATTTCAATGATGTATGCTTCCTTTTACACAGGCTTGTGTGTAAAAATCTGCAAATATATTGGCATATTCTATCCATATGAATATATATATATATATATATATAATTTACAGGTATAAAATTATTAATATTTATTACATAGAAAATGATTTTGTATATGGAGTATGAATTATAATAATCCATTATCTATTGCATATAACACAATTATTATTAGGGATATACTACATACACACTGTGTGTTTGTGTACCCTTATATATGTGTAACTGCAGTTAGATCAGTACCTATAAAATCATAACACTTCATATGTGTTGATGTCAAATTTTTAAATTTCAAAGCCTAAAGCTTATATTTGTGGCTTTGGATCATCTACTATAATTACTTGATTTATCAGCTTTAGATAATCCCTAGTGATTACTTCCTATGAAATATGAACAAATGATATCACGAAGCATCTCTCCTGTTTTCTTCTCCTCAGTCCATCTCCTGCTCATCTATTTCTTTCTTAGTGATGCAAATGCTCTCTAATCCTCACATTTCCTGTAGTTATGCTTTGATTTACTTTTGCAAACAAGAGTCCATTCAAAAGCTATTTCACTTCATTTCTCTAATGCTATAAAATATTAGTTTCTTCTGGAGAGGGAGAAAAAAAATCTACTGCTTTTAGGTGAAAACAAATTCATGAACCAATGTTCAATGAATAACATCACTTCATAACAACCAGGCCGTTAAACATAGTCATGGCTTTGAAAAAAAGCTAGGTTCTTCAAGGCTTCTGAATATCAGGGCTACTGACCTATGCAGTGCTTCTTTACCCCAGTCTTTTGCTCTTCAGAGGGTGTGTTGTCAAATGCTATGTCCTCAGACTGAAACCATTTTGTAGAAATCATCAAGTTAATTAATCCTTTCTGTGTCTTTTGTGTGTGAAATGACAGCTAAGCAGAGGATCACAGTGTAAACCCATGTTTCTTAGGGTCATAGAGTTTCTGTAGTCTGTGGGAATTTTAGGCCATTCTAATTATTATCACTCTTACTTAAACATAATGGCAGGTTGCCTTTTGATTCCCAGGTTCATGGTATAAAAAGATTTGAAAAACGAAGCATGCTTTCTATCCTCTGTTCACAGAGAGTTGATTGGCAGTCACGTGGACAGAAGAAACAGGGGCATGCTCTGAGGAAAGCCTGTGGAAATAAAATATCTAAATTTCCATCTACCTTACATTAATTATGATTGCCATGCTAATTAATTATAAGCCATGTTTTAAGCTTCTTGAGACTTAAGAACAGGATAAATTAGAATAATAGCTCTGATAAAAAATTGTGTGTTAATTGATCCAAATGGAATTATATTCCTTTGGAACAATCATTTCAAACATGAGAGGAGGGTTCCTGCCTGGTCCTCTGGAGCCTTGATTTGTGGGAGCATCTGCTGCCGGCGGCTCTGACAGGAGCTTTCCTAAGGGACCCTGACTCTTGTCTCTCCATTCTAATTATTCAGAATGTTTCTTTCTCCTCAGTTGCTTGCAGCAGAGCAAAGCTGGGCTCAGTAATTTCTCCTGAGATAAACTCCACCAGCAACTCACCATAGACTACAGATGTGACAAGAACTTCTGGAACAATTTGAAAGTATAAACAAGAAAAAAAAACCCACTAAGAATATTAAGAAAGAGGATATCCAGGTACATGCTTCCTGTGGTTTCAATGACCTAGAAAGGTAACTTTATTATCTTGCACACAATAGGCACTTAAAACATGCACGTTGGAAAATGATTGTTGAAATTGGGCCTCTTTCTAAAGAAATTCGGTGTAATCAATCATTGTTCACAAGCTGCTGAATGGGGCAGTCTGACAAATTTGTAGCTGGTTATTCCTTAACACTTTGAATAACCTGGGGAGGCTTAAAATATTGATGCCTTAGTTTCCATCACCAGTGAGTCGAATTTATTTTGGCTTGTGTGTGGGCTGGACCCTGAGACATCTAAAATATCCCAGGTGGAATGTACATGCAACAGAGGTTGAAAATCACTGCTTAAATTGTACTAGCTGACATATTGTTTACTGTGTGCCTGCCCTGTGCTAAGGGCACTATAAATGGCATCTTGTTTGCTCAGCAACTACTCCAAAGAGTTGCAAAAATCATCTCCATTTTGAAGATGAAGACACTAAACTCAGGCAGGCTCAGTGAATTTCTCAGTCATGTGTCTTATGGATGGGCAATAAAGGAAGGACTTGACCCAAATCTGGCTACGATTCCATGTGGCAGAAGTTTTGGGAGGTCGGGGAGTGAAGAGGGAGGATGGCAAGGTGTAAGTGAGGTTTGTTGTAAGAGAGAATCCTTACCAGGCAGAATCGCTGGCTGGGGTTTTCCAATGATCTCAGTAGCATCCTGGATCTGCCACATTGGTCCCTTGAAGCTGATTCTGGGTTGTGTCTATTGTTATTTGCTTGTCTCTTAATTATATTATATAATATATAATATTATAATTATATAGATGTTGGAAGAAACAGATGGCTGGCAGAGAATCCTGGAATTCTGTGATAAATTTTCCAAATCCTCCTAAGGAAACACTAGAAAAATTATAGTTTTGACTATCACTGTCAACAAGAAATGGAATGACCTTTGCAGCATGGATTTTTAACCTGCGGGCTTTGTCCATCATCTCCTCCGAGAGCAGGTCTTTTTCATAATGCCTTCATCCTGACAGTGTGACCTTAAGGCCTTTTACATGGTGCTGGTCCTGCTGGTTTAGCTGAGCCCATTGTTTCTGAAGAGCTGAAGTTCCCATCTCTGCACAACTCTCATCTACAACAGCAACACTGAGTTTAATAACACTGTGTTATTTTAGATATTTAGATATACAAATACATTGCAAAGTTAGAAAAGAAATTTCTTCCATACCTCTGGTTACGAGTTTCTACACCTCAGAATTGAGCAGATGCTAATATGAGGAGTCTGTCTTCCATTTTCTACCTCCAAACCCTCCAAAACCCAGCACATTTTTAAACATTGAGAAACACACTACCACTTAAACATCCAACATGGTTTAATACAATGTTAATAAGACTTGTCGGAAAAATGAAAAGTTTCCACTTGTTAGATATTTTCAAATTTTTGAAACTTCTCTTTGATGAAAAATCTCACAAAATATACAAATCAAAGATACATACACTGAAATGGTGGAAGACGGGGTGCATTACAATTTCCTTTGGGTAAAATTTCAGTGAGGGTGAACATATTGGGAAGAAACAGATTTTGTCCCTGATTCGTATTTCACATATCTAAAAAGAGAATTGGTAAATATGATCTGAATAAATTTGGACAGGATCCACCAGCTCAAAGTAAGTTTATATAAAGAGTATTTACTTTTCTGCAATCTATGAAAGAAATTTGCTTCATATTTTCTTTATTATAGGCCGATTCTGCTGAATTTTCATCTTGGATGCTTCATGACTAGTTAAAATACTTTAAGGTTTTAGAAAGTGTTTCTATTTAGGGTACAAAAATCCTTGCCAATTATAAAAGCCATGTTACGAGTGAAACCAATGTGAAGTTAACTAAATCTAACTTCCTAGTTAAAAACAAAGATCATACCCCAGAAAGCAGTTCCTACCCATTGAAGCCACAGATAGTCCTTCCTGTTTCTGACAAATTGCTACTTTCTCCCCTAAAGACACTACCACGGGGCCTGCATTGCAAGGTTAGTTCTTATATCGCTTAGGGAAACTCCTACATTGTTGTGATTTTTGTGCTTTAATATTCATTTTAAACTTTAATTTCCCAGGCTTTTAAAAATTTTTATTCATAAAACATTGTAAAAGTCTTGTTTCCAATAGTGGTTTTGTGAGATCCCCAGAAGAAACACTCAGGCATATACCACCTAGTCACTGACCTAAATCAAGTTGACTTCAAGAAGTGGCCTGTGCAGTGGCCCAGGGTTCTGTGTTCAATAGGAACACACACACGTGATGTAAGACTCTCCTATTGTATTCTGAAATTCATATGAATTATCAAAATACTGTACAATGAAGCTTCATTTGACACTGAGCCTATAGATTATATTGTTGGTTCTGTATAATGAAGGTAGTATTAGTTTTTTTTCCTTTTTTAACTTATTTATTGTTATTAATTAGATACACTCTATGAGCAGGTCTCGTGGTGGTACCACCATTTCCCTCCTCCCTGCCTCCACCCATGTGGGTCCTTCTCAGTGGGATTGTTGGACCAAACCATGGGATAGGAGGTTATGACTGTACAAGAAGTAGCCAGTTTTTTCTTTGTGCATTGTTACTTAGGGGGCCATGTCTCTGGATATTCTATCCCACCATTGTTCTTACAATCTTTCCGCCCCCTCTTCTGCTCAGTTCCCTGAGTCATGTGGGTGAGTTTTAGGGCTGCTTTACTTTTGAGATGTTAAGAGCTTATGGATTTCTGCTTTAGACTGTGTAGAGTATCCTCGGTGTCTGTTTCCATTACCCTGTCACAGGTTATCTGGCTTTCTGTGGGGTAATTGTCTTGCTCATCTCTCCACTTCTTTAATGGTTTTGTTTAGTCCCTAGATGAAAAGTTAGGGGTGGTTCATGCACTGCCTGGGTGTCAGCCATCATCTCATGTCCTGTTGGTGGAATTGGGTGGTCCTCGGCTCTAGCTGCCTTCTGATAAATACAAATAGAATCAACAATAGACCGTGAAATCAGTGTAGGTTAAATGAAACAAACACCATTAATTTTGGGAGATTCTAATGGTTGTGGCCTCTCTGTAGATCTCTGGTTAGTGGAAGTTTCCCCTTGGAGTGTGGGTTCTGGGTCTCCATAAGAGTTTGCCATAGATCCCAGTTCCAGTTTAAGGTTCCTTGCACAGAGCAGATCTCTTAACCAATCAGCACGCTATAGATTACCCACGTAGGTTCAGCCACTATTACACAAATGAGCACCTCTTGGCTTGCTGGTCTCTGCAGTATTTATTTTCTTTATAAAATCCTCATTGTGTAGCATGTAATTTTTGCTCATTAAATATTTTTTGATTATACAGAAAAGACTCATTGTCCATTTTTACTGACCCTAGAAAGGAAGATAAATAGTCTAGTGCTATGGACAATCTCTTTGGATGTAAATCATTTCACAGGGGAAATGAGTTTTACTAGGTAATTAAAAATAGTTGTTATAAGCCAGACAGACAGACGCCAATGATTTTCAACACAACCTAAAGCAGAAGTATAAGACACCTAAGACCTCAACAATAAAGCAGCCTTAATACTCACCCACCATGACTCAGGGGACTCAGCGGAATAGGGGGTGGAAAGATTGTAAGAGCCATGGTGAGGAGAATATCCAGAGACATTACTCCCCTCAGTAATAACAAAGGGAGGTGGAACCGGGTTGACTCTTAGGCTATCCATAACCCCTTACCCTTATGGACTGATCCAGTTTGCCCACGGAGGAGGATACCCTGCTGATTGTAGGACAGGACAGAGAAGAGGGAAATCAGGGAACCTGGGATAACAACACATTATTTGCTCATTCATTGTATCTAATTATGGGTAATAAAGAAAAAAAAATAGTTGTTAGTTATATAAAAGGAAACTTTCCAGGAATATAGGCATATAAGTCCATTTTATAAAGTAACCAACATTGAAGACAATTTCTATGAGACTGGAAATTAATGCTCCAGCTTTTTGCATAGTGGTAGCAATCATATTTTACATTAAAAATACAATAACTTAAGAAAAATCCAGCTGGGATTTCTTGTCTCATTTTTCCTTATGCCTGAAGGTTTAAAAACTCAGTTGGCCAACATGAATTTTGAATAATCAATTAGCAAAGCATAAAACATTCCCTTAATGTTTTGAGAAAGCTAACACAGAAAAACTAAGAAAAAAAGAAAAAGGAAAGGTGCTTTTTTTTTCAATTGTAGAATCAAACTGGGCTTGCATTGCTCTGTGGGAAACCTTAAGCAGTTCATTATAGTGTTGTATTATTTTCTTTCAATAGGTAAATGAATTACATTGAAAAATTAAAAGCAATGAGCAAGAGAGTAGTGTTAGGTGTATAACTTGAATATTTGCAAAAGATCCATCAGTCATTTGAAAGCCAGTGGGCTCATGGAAGCATTTCATCACCATGATTAATATTTGCACACACAGTAGTGGGTAGTATGTATGGTATGGAAGGAAAAGGCTTTGGGAAAATATACCACAGAGCCAGCTGTTTTTCAAGCTCTGTTACTGATGCCATATACATAATAATAAATCTATGCTCTTTTAACAAATAAAGCTGCATAAATGAGAGGAAGTACTTCATTGTATACTAAGATAGTTGTAATAGTCTATTGATCCTGAATGTTGACCATAATGTGCTTTTATGTTTAGAGAATAAATACAATAAAATTATTTATAGGTACAGATTTGAATTGGTCTTTGTCTGTCTCATATAACTGAAGGAAATGGCTGTGCATTACTTTGCAAAGATCAAGGTCATCTGTATACAACAGGAGACACTGCAGTGACATATGGACAGAGGCATCAGCGTCATTGCTGACATTGAATTCTCGCTGCCACACAGGGAATAATGTGTGTGTGTGTGTGTGTGTGTGTGTGTGTGTGTGTTGTGTGTGTGTGTGTGTGTGTGTGTGTGTGTGTGTGTGAGAGAGAGAGAGAGAGAGAGAGAGAGAGAGAGAGAGAGAGAGAGAGAGAGAGAGAGGTTTTGATAGACTGTAGTTCCCATGGGGAGGAGCAATGTCTACTTATTTTACAGATGATACATTTACTGAAATACAGGACTCATTCAATTATTATAGATTCAAACTCATTTATCAAACAACAGACGAAAATAGAAACCAATATCAAGAAAATAAATATTTTGAAACTAAGACTACTGAGACAAATTGGCCCATGTTGGAAACCAGAGAGATTGGGTGTCTGTAGAAAGAGAGACTCTGGACCACATTAGTAGTTTGAACTTGTTTTCCTATGGTTCTCCTTTCTCAATTTATATCCTGAAATTTATGCAAGCCCGTAGAGCACTTAATTTCAAATCATGTCTATGATATCTACAATTACTTTCAAGAAATTGTATATAAAGTTAGGCCCCAAGGGTTGTTGCTTGTGTGTGAAAATTTTGCTAGCTCTCCCAATGGAAGCTTACCAATGCTATAGCCTAAGTGCAGGCCAGAGTTCTGAGGCCAGCCAGCAGTGGGCAGAGCTTGTTTGCTGGCAGCAATAGCACACACCATTTCACCCTGTGGAGCAGAAAGGACAAAGCCTGAAGGCCAAATTTCTGGAAATGTTATATGAAAATTGAAAGCAGACTTCCTATGAAATGTAACATTTTCTCATTAAACTAATGGCTGGAGAACAGCTGTTGACTTTAGTTCAGTGAGCTTTGGGGTTTTCTCTGATTGCATTTTTGATTATGTACAAGTGTTCGTAGGAGGATAAAATCTTGAGCTCAGAGTTTAGGTGACCTGATTTCCATTAGCTTTCGAGTACCAATAGGCTGTCTGGTCCTTATCAGACTTGCCTCTGCCGTACTTCATTGCACAGATGAAATAGGGTCAAATTAAATCTTTTAGATTTGTTAATTCTTATTTTAAGTGCACCATTAAAATGGAAACATATTGGTCAAGTTTATTGGATGATTGTTTTTTTTATACTTTTAATTGATGGTCTATCTCTAGATATTACAGAGAGAGGGGAAGGTGCACACATACCAACCACACTCCTGTGGTTAAATGGAAAATATTTGTGCCTAACCTTCCAGTCAAAGTTACCTCAGTGTTAAAGAACATCTGAAATGTCTCCTTGTAAGTCTTCATACAACTTATTTTTTTTCTGTCACAATGTATTTATTTGATTTTGGACTTCAAATTCCCTACTCTATATTTATAGTTATATATTGAACACAAACCTTTGGTCAAACCTCAGTGCTGGGGTCAGCTTCTTAGTTGCTGCACAGAAAGAACCCAAGCAAAAGCGGCTTGTAGAGGAATGGGTTTATTTGGCTTACGGACTCGAGGGGAGACTCCATTCTGGCAGGGAAAACGATGGCATGAGCAGAGGGCTGGACATCACCTCTGCCACAGCACTGCAAACAGCGGCAGGAAGGTGTGCCAAACTCTGGCAAGGGGAAGCTGGCTTATAACCCCATAAACCCGCC
>PVHP010007092.1:0-58055 GCA_004024765.1 Zapus hudsonius
CAAATTCCCTTTCAAGACCTAGCTTATTGAAGAATCAGTCAACTCTAGCAGGCCCTGTTACCTCTAGATTTGTCCTCTACTCTCACCCAAGCTGAGCCTGAGGCTGGCCCTCTCCCCATTGGGCTGTGGGCTGACTGGGTCCTGAATCCACCACCTACACTGGATGTTGGTGGCTCTGAGTGCTGCAGGTCAATCACTCACTCCCTGAAATTCTCTCTTGGGTGCTTTATGGCTGGCCACAGATGTGTCTCCTTCTTCTTGAGTGGAGAGCTCTTCAGCTGTCTTGCAGATACTCCATGGAGCTCCTCTGGGTGGGAAACTGTAGCCACTGGCTGCCAACAGTGCACTGGGATGGTGGTTGCCAGAACCTCCATGTCTTTCCTTTTTCTCTGACGATATTAAAAGCTCCTATGCACCCTCCGTTTCTGGTAAATGAATATATTCTGTGGTCTCTTTGCTGTCTTTCTCTCCCCTGGCTCTTCTAGCATGTCTATATTGTCGACATCTTAACTGGAAGTTCCCTTTATTGAGTTTCATATTTATTTCTTGGTTTGGCTTTCTTATTGTCCCTTATAATTCATTCCTGCATTTGATCATGTCTTTGAGTTCATTTCATTGTCCACTGAATTCTTTTCTTTGTTGATTTTCTTCCATTTCATTCTTTTGAGATTTTTATTGAGGCCCATTCAGGTACATGTACAGGTGATATCTACTGAGATGTTTTTGTTCACTTTCATTTTATTCGTCCATTTATTGAATTATTTTCATTCTTTTTGTTATTTCTCTTCGATTTCATCCAACCATTTCTTTAAAGTGTCATTGAGTTAACTGGATATGCTTATTGTAATTGCATTTTGGAATTCTGTGTTTGGAGTTTCCTCTAAAATTTTCATTGGAGGCTTTCACTATGGAACTAGGCATTCTTGGTGGGTATATCTTGCCTTGTTTTCTTGTGTTATTGGTTTGTGTTGGGATTTTCCGATCTCAAAATAGTCCTTTTGTCTTGCTGAGAATGCAACTAGTAGCTCTTGTGGAACCTGTGTTGAGTGGCCTGGTCGGCCTTAATTGATCAAGGTGAGTATGGAATAGCAGTCAATCTGAAGGTTTAGGCTGGGTACACTGGAATCTGAGCATGTTCCTCTTTGACTGTACAGTTTCCAGGTAGGTCCAGGGTGGACGCTGGGAGGCCTGGTCTACTCAGTGCCCATGCTGTGGAGTATAATCAGCTTGGGAGTCCATACTCAGGGTAGCACAAGCAAGCAGGATGGGGAGTGATCCCCAATCCCAGCACATAGGGGCCAGGATACTTGCAGGGATGCCAAAGCTCACCTGGGCCCTAGTCAGCCTGTCCTACTCAGTGCCCAGGGCTTGGGTGGATGTGTGATCAGCTCCAGAGTCATTGCTCTGGTGACATGGCAGTGAGGCTTAGGGAAGCAGGCTATGGAGGTAGTCAGCACCTAGTGTGGCTGATCTTAGTCCCAGTAAGCTGGGGTTGGGGAAGCACACCTGGGTCCTGGTCAACCTACCTAACAGGGTGCCCAGGACTTTGGAGTATTATCAGCTCTCAAGGCTGCAGTGGCAAAGGCTCTACCCTGTTCTTGGATGCCAACAAATTTTAATTGCTTATATTTATGAGGTACAATGATATAGGTATATCATGTGCAATGATTACATATGAAAGGCAAGTCAATCCAATTAAAACATCTGTCACCTCACATTCATGTTTATTTCTCTTGTCTTACTGCTGGAGCATTGTACCCTTTGATCAGTAGCTCCTCATCCTTACCGCTGACTCTGAGACCAACCCATTCTTCTGTATTCAGTTTTTTATTGTCTACATAAAAGTGATAACATGTGATATTTGTCTTTCTGCACCTGCCTTATTTTGCTTAATGTTCAGATTTGCTCATATTGTCACAAATGATCTTCTTTCCTTTGTTCTTAAGTCTGAATGGCATGCTCTTGTATAAATATACCCAGGGTACCTCTCTTAATAGGAAAAAAATCATGTAAGATTCAGAGAACTTGTATGATAGCTTCTTGTGATATTGTGCAAAGTGACCAAGAATAAAATGATTAAATACTATAAGTAATTCTACAGTACTAGGAAGTTTATAGACTTAGAGGTTTTTATTTATTACATTTGTTTATTTACTTACTTGCAAGCAGAGACAGACAAATACAAAGTATGGATGTGCCAAGGCCTCTTGCTGCAGCAAACGAACACCAGATGTATGTGCCATTTTGTGCATATGGCTGCATGTGGGTGCTGGGGAATAAAACTACCCTGGCCACAGGTTTTGCAGTTAAGCACCTTTCACCACTGAGTCATCTCCTCAGCCTGACTTTGAGTTTTTATAACCATCAGATCTGGAAAGGCATTTAGATACCATGCAGCCCTGTCCCTGCATGAAAACTAAAAAGCAGATGTGATGCATTTGGTGGCTGCATTGATTGCCGCAAAGCCTTACATGAAAGACAGGTCTCCTAATCCAGTCCAGTCACCTTTCTGCCCATCACATTCTACTTGTGGACTTGAGGGAAGACTCAAGATTAGAAACTGAATATACTTTCATGTTGATGCAATTTCTTGTGCAATTAATTAAATTTTGTCTAACAATGTAAATAAGCAGGTGTTGTATCACAATCTTAGCACTCAGGAGCTGGAGGCAGAAGGGTCAGGAGTTCAAGGCCTTTCTCAGCTACATAAAACTCTGTCTGAAAACAAACAAAATCTAAATAAACACATTAAATAATCAGTGATGTTATATAATATGTAGCCAAAGTCCTTCTGAGTTTTATATTTCCAAAACACTGCTTCTTGGCCTTGTGTTGATCTATACCTGCAGTGTGTTGTATATCTTACCCATACCAGGGGATGATGCTGGTATTGAAACAATTTGATTTTACAAGCTGCCTGGATACTTTCTCTCTACCAAGGTAGCTCCTAATTCCTTTAGGTATCATGGGTCAATTTCAGTATGGCATATTAATCCAGAAATTTTTAAGTATTAACCAGTATTAATAGAGAAAAGAGACTAGAGCTGAATGCCTACAGTTCTGCTGCTCAAAGCTGTGTGGCAGGTAAACTGAATTGGCTGGCATGTACTGCTGAGTGAGGAGGGAGAATGTCAGAGTTTAATCTGATGAGTGAAAACTTCGTTCTGAGCTTTGAATTTCTTCCAAAACTTGCAAGTTCGGGAAAATCAGCCAGATTTTTTTTTTTATTTTTGCAAGTTATAGAGTTGAGGCAGTTTATGTGCCTTTTATCCCATTAGTTACCCTTCTTAAAGTCACTAACTGAAAAGATGCTGAGGAAATAAAGACTTTCCTCTACCAACAAGTTTTATTTTCATAGATCAAGTAGTTAAATTCACGTTGTCATGTTCTTCATGTGGTTTAAGAAAATATGGCATAGTCAGGACCTTGACAATGCATTAATCTCTGTTAATTAATTAAAGGTGTGGCACAGATTGTGGTTCATCACTGTAGCAGTTACTGTCCCTGTGCTGTCTTTCTGATGTTTGTCATAAAACACACAGGCAACAGTAGTAGATATTTTTCTACATACACTGGCCTCCCTGTGGCTGTCCTGGAGAATACTACAAATAGAAATACGGAAATGGCATTCTTTAGGTTATTTTGTTGTTGTTGTTGTTATGACTTTGTCGTCAGGGTATAACTCAGTTCTAATCACCATTCCTAGTATAAAATTCCACTCTGAGTTTATGACTTGATAATTTCTAAAAGGAGTCTCTACATATTTTAAGCTTATAATAATGTCAAGGAGACATTTACTTTACAAAAGAGAAAAGGGCTCATATGTTCCAGCATTTTCTCTACAACCTTTGGAGCATGAGTAATTTTAGACAGCCAGCTTTTAGGGTAGCTATGAATTTTAACAAAGTTTTTTCCCTAATGAGTGTAATTTCCTCTCAGTTTCTTACAATACATTGTACTTTTCTGCCATTTAAAGAAAAGACATTGCACAGTGGACAGGGAGATGGCTCAGCAGTTAAAGTCAACTGCTTGTAAAGAGAGGACTTGAACAAAATCAAAACTTCCCTTCATCTCCACCTGTCATTTGCTTTTGCTCTCACGCCCTATGAGATGCACCCCTTTATTTTAGGGAGTCCCTATGCTCTGACCTGGTGCTGTTTGTTATTTTAAGTTTGGTATTTATTTGCTGCCTCTATGTCTGCCAGAATGCCTGCCTTATATCCTCTTCCCAGGTTCAGTTTCCACCTCTTATCTGACATGGACTAGCAAGAGATAGCCATATTTGATGATATTTTGATTAGCTAGATTCAGATACAACAAGTGAAAGATTCTGTGGACTTTTCCCATAACTCCTAAAGAAGCGGCTTCCCAGTGGCCCTTGAGAACTGTCATGTTGTGGGCATTACTCCAGAGGGTCAAAAAGGGCCTATAACTATGCCATAGGAGCTTTGTTAAATAGAAAAGGACACTCTTAACATGAGGATTCCATAAATTTTAAATGCAGCCAATTCTTATTTTCTAGCATTAAAAACTACTTGGTTTTCTTAGATTCAGTCACATTTAATTTATTTTCAAGATTCATTAAGAGTAATGAATTGTAGACAATTGTGGGGTTGATTATTTTAGTGTTTGAAGACAACTCAGTACTTTTTTTGTCGTCTGAGGTTTTGAGACCTCTGAAAAACTACCAGTTGGCAAGTTCTCTACTGCGCTTTCACATGTCAAATCATTGGTGTTGTGTTTTTTTATTGTTTCCCCAGTTCCTTTAAAAAAAAAAAAAAAAACACTGTCTACATTTATGTTTATACTCTTAAAGGGATCCTTCTCATTTTATGCTATTTTCTTTTAGGAGAGTTATATCTTTAGAATTTGTTGGATCATGGTTTAATACTATTCAGTCTTGTGTATTTTATCTTTATATCAATGAAATCAGGTTTCACTGTTATTTAAGAGTTGCAATTTTAACCTCTGTTATGTTGTTTCATCACATCACATTAGATCCCTATTGCCAGCAGAAGTAAGTGCAAGTGTGTGTGTGTGTGTGTGTGTGTGTGTGTGTGTGTGTGTGTGTGTGTGTGTTTTACTTAAATGTTTTAGTGTTTCTTGACCTTGGGGTATTCATTCTAAGTGGTATTATGAATAGTAAAACCCTGATTGTTTCCTGGATTAGACCTATTAGAGTTGTTTAGATAACACACTTTTAATTACTTCCTCTCAGGAAACATTGAAACTGGAAATGTTAACCAGGCACACATACCAAAGCACTTAGACAGACTATGTTGCTTCTTTTGTTATTGAAAAAATACAAAAAGAAAATAAATTATGCAAATAAATCACATCTGCAAAACCCGAAGGAGACTGGCTCAGTGCCAAAGGAAGAGCATTTATACATGAGGATTCTTTTCCTGTCACTGGCAGCAACCACAAAACTAGTGGGGATGTCAGTCTCATAGTTTATGCAGGACTAATTGCTAACATTAATGGTGACATCAGAGTTGGAAGCATAGTATTACAGATTGTACTCACATTTATCATGCATTTTTATATATGGAAATAGGAGTAATTTACTAAGTGCATAACCACTGAAATGCAGGTACAACTGTTGAATGTTCTGAGATAGTGGCATTTGGCAAGACAACATTGATCTATCTGCTCTGTGCACATACTCTTTGCTCATCTCCCAGTATAGTAGATTTGTTCTAGAAGGTGTATGTTTTAAAATTAGAAAAAATATAAGCATCAATTTGATGGGAAGGAAGAAAATATGCTTTGTTATTTCTTTGTATTTAGGATGCATTGTTGGCTCCCTATATACTAACTGAGAATATTTTAGGACTGAATAAGAGGAGACAAAAAGAGACTCAAATCTCATGTGCTCCCCTACCCAACATTCCTGTCTTCTTCATCCACATGGGGGAGCCTCCAGGTTTTGTACAAGCTTGCAAGAAAAAGAAAGCACAACACATCAGTTGAGGGTGTTGCAGACTTGTCTCTTCTAAACAAATGTATCTTAGATCATTTCCATATGTTTACTTCCTTTGGGATTTATCTAAAATGATGTTTCAGGCTCTCTTCTGATACTAAGTTTTATTCTGTGATAACACATTCAGTGAAAACTCGAGCTAGTCTTCAGTAGAGAGATAAGACTATGCTTAGGAGCCATGGTCTGGGCTTTAACTCAGTAGTGGATAAAAACTCAAAAATCAGTGTGAAAACAGTGAAGGTCAGTGTGAAACAATTGTAAGAATGAGAATGTTCTTGTTAATAGCAGAAGTAGTCATACTTGGTAGCCCTTACTTTTGGAGCCATGCACGTACCAAGCATTGTGTATAGTTCATATACCTTCATTTACCTGACAGAATATATATACTCTTTTTACAGATAAACAATTGTTGTTTTTAATAAAAGGAGAAGGAGTCGAAGTCTGTGCGGGTTCCTGAGCTGCTCAGGCAGGGCGGGAGTGCATGGGGAGGCGGGCCAGGTGAGGTGGGCCAGGTGAGGTGGGCCAGGTGAGCCAGCCACTTGTCTCTCTGTTTGTCCCGCGCTTCTTCTGGTCCCGGCTGGCTGCTGGGTTGTAGGGAGCCAGATGAGGTGCATTCTGCTGACCTGGGCAAGTAGGGAGCAGGCATGCTCCAAGTGGCAGCGGTGATGGCAGCTGTCGCTGCTGGGGACCCGGACAGCCGTGGAGGTGTGCCCATGGACCTGAGAACCCCCGGGAATATTACAGCTCTTGGAAGCATGGCTTCCTGTGTGTTCATCTCTTCAGAGAGAATAATGGGCAGTTACCTGGGAAAAGGTGTGGAAATATATTCCCATTTATTGTAGGAGCACCGTTGTTTAAATAGAGGTAGAGGAGGAGGGAGGGGAAAGAAATGGGCAACAGAGATTGGCAGTAATCAATCAGCAACCTGTGAATACCTGCTTTGCATGTAGATGTGAGCCTAGGCACATATCAGATGGTGGGGGCAAAGGAACTGTCACCTTCCAGGCACAGCTGGGGTGCAAACCTGGATTCATGTGGCTGGCTTAGGAAGCCTGGAGTATTAGGGTTAAGGAAACGCCTAACCATCGTTAACCCTTTGTCCTCCGTGTCCCATTTAGTAATCCCAACCAAACAATGAGACATAAAAAAGTAACATATCAGCCTCAGAGATGGCTCAGTGGGTGAACATTTGCCATACAAAGATGAGGGCATGAATGCAGATCCCCAGCACCCACATAAAATGCTGGGTGTGGTATTCACCTGTAATACCAGATCTGGAGAGGCAGAGAAAGGAAGATTCCTTGTGCTTCCAAGTTAGCTAGTCTAGTTCATTTGGTGAGCTGTCCATTCAATGTGAGACCTTGTCTCAAGGAAAAAATGTGGAAAGAAACTAAGAAAGGCTCTCTACCTCAATCTCAAGTCTCCACATCCACGTGCACATATGCACTTGCACACACACATACTACATATACACATACAAAAAGTAAAAAACTCTGTCTAAATTCAATGTTCAAAGTCAAGATTCAAACTTGCTTTTAGTTTAGTAATAGTTTTAACAAATAGTTTTATGTCAATCAAATCCCAGAGATGGGAATTCTTTTCAGTCATCTCCAATCAACATTGGCAAGGTTTTTCTGGAAAGGAATGGAGTAGGTAAAGTTTGTACCATACAGTCACTTACAAGTACTCAGAATTGCCATTGTCAGGAACAAATAGGCAGGGACTGTTCATAAACGAATGGGTGTGGTACTGTGTTAATAAAAAGGTTACTTATAAAATCAGGTAGTAAGCTGAAACTGTGGCAAGTAGTCTGTTGACTTCTGATCTATATATATTGGTGTAAGTTTAACTAGTTCTAGCTGGAAGTTAAAAAATGTTAAAATAAGTAACAAATTATTCTTGAGTCCAAAGTCAAGAAAAAGAAGGAAAGCCTCGAAACCATGGATCCTGGAGGAAAATAAAGTCAACCCTCATAAGTGCCAAGTGCTGTCACTGAAAAAGTGATATCTTAGTGGTTTTTCTTTTTCACACAAATTCTAAAGCTGATTTCTTCAAAATTGTCAAGGTCGTGAAATTAACACCAAAAAGCTCACAGTTGTGAGGAATATGTACACTGTAGTATCCTTATGTGGTTCTTGAAGAGAACAGGGACATTAGTGAAGAAATTTGGGGAAATTCAAAGACAGCATATTGGCCACTTCACAGTATTACGACAGATGTGTGATAGTGACAGAAGTAATAGGAAAGGCTGGCCATAGGACATGCAGGAACCTTCTGTCCTATAGTGCAGCTTTGGGGATAATCTAATAAATAGTTAAAATGTGTCAATTTACTTATTTTCAATTTACTGCAGCATACAAGCCGAGCACCCATTCAGGGCCAAGTGAATACAGAATAGTACTGAAAGTAAAGAGTTAGATTGACGTCTTAGAAATAGTGATAACATGTCTCTGAGTCACCTAAAATGGACTTTAAGCCTTGCTGTGGAGTGCCATTAAAACAATATTGTCCTTCCATTTGCACTCACTATGGGAACAAGAGTTGCTTGTTTTTTATAACACTAATGCTGCTTGACAAATCACTTGTTCCAGAGATTAAAATTCTACACAGATGACCTAGAAGGGTGGATAAGAAGTTTGTACACAGTTGTTTTTCAGGTGTTATATTAGAATATGTCTCCTGGCTGAAGGAGACAAAAACAAAATTCAGTTGAATTCATGTGTCCCCATTGCATTTAGCATAGTGTTTCTTACTAGTTACTTTGGTAAATGTGTAGGATGTGAACATTCATCCTAAAAGCTAAAGTTAAGCAGCAAGGTGTACTCAGGTTTCATATCCCTTCCATGATCCTCCCTCCCCTACCCTCCTGCTAATAACCAGATTCATTGTTTCCTGGATTATTCTTATTGATTCTTTTCTACAAAAATCATAAGGAAATATACATCTGGTTTTCCTTAAACAAAAATAATATACTATGTAAACTCATTTTTTATTTTGCTTTTTACTCAGTGTATCCTGTAAGTTATTTCATATGACTAATCATGTTATATCATGGGCCAAGTGAGTACAGAAAAGTACTGAAAGTAAAGAGTTAGGTTGAGGTCTTAGAAATAGTAATAGCATGTCTCTGAGTCACCTAAAATGGATTTTATCATTGAAAAATCATTTTTCCAGTCCATAAAGGATTCTTTTGTTCTGTGTGGACCGAAATCACAAATAAGCAAAGTACATTTTCCTTGGTGTCAGAAACTGAGTTTTGAGTGCCAGCAACCTATTACCCAGAAGCTAATATTAACAGCTCAATCAGCCTTCCTTGGTGACTGTTCTACCTGTAGTGACTAGATAGAGCTCTCCCAGCAGCTGAGGTCTGTTGTTTTGCATGACTTTTTGGCATTTGTAGCTCTTCTCCTTCTATAACCTTTTGCCTTCTCAGCATTGCCCCAATTCATCACCATCTCACTTTGCAGTCTCTCCTCTCATCTGTTCTCTGAAATTTCTTCAGCTACCTTCTAGCTGCTGGGTGCCCCAGGAGTTGACTGACCATTATATCACCAATTCAACCCATACTACGTATGATCAAGGACCACAGCGTCAATGAAACCTCTTGAATAGCTGTAGCACAAGGTGGGAAGGGGGCAGTGTACTAGAGGAAGTTCTCCTGAACCAACCTCAGAAAATTAAGAGGAAGGCTATTTATCTAGCCAGTCACCCTTGTACACAATGTTCAGTTTGCTAACTACAAACTTTTTGCTTAGGCATACAAATTTGCACAGGTGTGTGAGCCTCCTTCCACTGTCATAGTGGAAGGGACATCTTCAAGAGGCTGTCTGGAGTAGTCACTGCTGAGACAGAGCCTCCTGACTTGACAGCCATCCCCTAGAAAAGAAGGAGTGGCTTCTGCAGTAGCCATGACAACCAAGGCTGGATTGAAATCTTCTCCAGGTGGCTGTGGCTAGATTGGTGTCTCCATGAGCACTCCTGATGCATTTAAATTACTGTAACTGTCATGAGGATGGCTCCATTGATCACAACAAAGAGGGTTGGTTGATAGGCAGCTTCAGTGGGACTGACCTTGCAGCTCCTGTCTTTCAGCTGGAACTTCAGAAGTTGCTGCAGCTTGTTATGCTACTGGACTCAGAACCGCAGAGACCACAGTAATGTTCCCTTCCAACCTCTATCTCTGCCCAACCTGGCATAGTCCCCCATTTCTACTCTGGATAGTGACCAACCATGAGGCAGTAGTCTCACAACTATTAGTTAACTATCCAAAATGCTTGTATGCAACAGCTTTACTCATTTATAGGGGAAAAGAAGAGCTTGCATCCCCTGTGACTTTTATCTAACAATGCTTCCTGCAGTCTTTTACCTTAGGAAGTATTGAGGTTTTCCTAAACTGGCTTCTCTCTCTCTCTCTCTCTCTCTCTCTCTCTCTCTCTCTCTCTCTCTCTCTCTCTCTCTCTCTCTCTCTTTTAAATGGTACTATTGTTTGTGTAGTTTATTCAGTCTTCTATGTTTGAATATTTAGATTGGTTCTCATATTAAGTACAAATAATGCTACGATTAATAACAACACATATTTTCATACTACTGGAAGATTTCAGAATTGCTGGGTAGAAGGGTGAATGCATATTAAGGTAGGTTTGTGTTGTAGTCAGCTTTCTCAACGATGGCATGAGCAGAGGGTTGGAGATCAAACTCTGCCGTAGTACTACTACAAACAGCAGCAGTAAGATGTGCCAAACATTGGCAAGGGGAAGCTGGCTTATAACACAAATAAGCTCAACCCCCAATACACAGTTGCAACAAGGTTCTAATACCTAAACTACCATCAGTTGGGGATCGAGCATTCAGAACATAATTGTTTATGGGCACACCTGGACCAAACCATCACAGTCTGCCCCTGGCCCCCCACAAGCTAATTATCATACATGACATAAAACACAATGCATTCAGTTCAACTTCAAAAGGCCCCACAAATTTTTATACATCCCAGTGAGTCTGATCAAAACTTTTAAGATTCAGTTTATCTATATTTTTTTTCCTTTTGATAAGTAAATCCTTATTTAACAAGGATATCACTAGGTGGCAAAAACTGGAGAGAAAATACAGATTTACATTTCTAAGACATGTTACTATTTAGATTTGTTTCTTCTTATATACCATATCTATATATATTTAAACCTTCTGTTTACATTTTCTCAAAAAATTATCCACATATTTTTACCTTAAAATCTATGTAAACACTCTGGAGTAATTCCTATCATCAAACATTTAGCATCCAGCATTAAAGTTTCCCTTCCAGCTTAACCTTCTAATGAGCATAACTACCATCAAAACTTTTATTAAAGTCATTCTTCATTGCATAAACATATCACTTATCAGTTCCTCCCTTTATATTATCATGTATATAATCTACATTCTATTGAGAGCCTTCCTCAGTGAAGTTTTTAATGTATCTGCCATTAATAACTGTGGGAGAGGCCAAATCTCAGAATATACTTTTTTTTAAATATCTTTATTGGCAAATAATTAGATACATTGTATGAGCAAATCTTGTGATGGTACCTGTCATGGTTTGATCCAGGTATCCCCCACAAACAAATGAATGTGTTCTGATAGATCGATCCTCAGCTGATGGCAATTCGGGAATTAGAACCTCACTAGAGCTGTGTTGTTGGGGCAGGCTTATGGGGGTTATAAGCCAGCTCCCCTTGCCAGTATTTGGCACACCTTCCTGCCGCTGTTTCCAGTGTTGTGGCAGAGGTCATGTCCACCCCTCTGCTCATGCCATCGTTTTCCCTGCCAGGATGGAGTCTTCCCTCGAGTCCGTAAACCAAATAAATCCATTCCTCCACAAGCCGCTTTTGTTTGGGTTCTTTCTGTGCAGCAACTAGAAAACTGACCTCAACAGTACCCTATTTTCCTTCTCATTTTTCCCAATATATTGGGGGCCCTCCCCTCCTTTGTGGGCATACTGGATGAGTCCAGGGGGTAGGGAGTTATGAATTACACAAAAGGTAGCCAGTTTTCCCCCCATTGTATGTTGTTGCTGAGGGGGACAATGTCTCTGGGTGTTCTCCCCTACCATGGCTCTTAGAATCTTTCCACCACCTCTTGCGCTCAGTTCCCTGCATCATGGTAGGTGAGTTTTCAGTTGAGGTCGTAAGTATCTCTGGACTTCTGCTTCGGATTGTATTGGATATCATTGGTTTCTGTCACCATTGTCCTTTCATGGGTTATCTGACTTGCTGGGGTGATAGGTCTCTTGTTTATCTCACCACCTTATCATAGGCTTTGTTTGGACCCTATATGATAGGCCAAGGAGGATTCATCTCCTGCCAGGATGTCAGTCATCATCCATGTCTTGTTGGTGAAATTGTGTTGCCCAAGGGTTCCTTGTCACTGAGCAGATCTCTTAGCCAATCATTAAGCCTTTGTTTACCCTCCAAAGTTTAGCACCACTATTGCACAAATGAGCATTTCCTGACTTGCTGGTCTCTTCCATATACCACTGTGTTCAGCTTTCTCCTGACATCAGTCTGTATTGTATATCAGTGTTCTCTGCTTTCTCCAAATATCATTGACCAGTTCCTCTGGCAGCTCATGTAATGCCTTCCAGCACTACACATGCTACTATCTGAGGACTGGTTACCATTCTGGATTGAGCAGGATCTCTTGGTGTTGTTTGATGACACTCTGTGATATCTTCAGCAATTGGGTCTTACCTTTGGCCTGGGTGGGTAGTCAAGAGCTTTGACAAAAGCCTGTCTTGTTTATGGGACCTTGTGGGTCACTTTGATCAACAGCTCAGTGTGGGAAGTAACCAATGACTTTGACAGGCAGTTGCAGGCCTGAGCAATTGTTTTTGGGATTAGGCTTCCTCTCATTCCATTCATGGCTCCTTTTACCAGGCGATACCCACAGCTTCCTTAGGTCTTACTGTCTGTAAGGATTTTATAGTATCAATAATTATTGGTTTTGCTTATTGTATAAGCACTCCCAAACCACACATTCCTCCCCAGCCCCAATTATTTCCATTCCCTTTTACAATCTCAATTCACCTGTCAGGATTGCTTAATGTTTAAACTTAACCTGGTTAGGAAACCACATATGAGGCAGAATATGCAGTGTTTGTCTCTCTATTCTTGTGAGACTTCGCTAAGTATGATCTGCTCTAAGTCTGGCAACTTTTCTTTAAATTTCACTATGTCATTTTTCCTTTCAGCTAAGTAGAATTCCATAGTGTAAACACTTTGATATCCACAACTTTGATATCCATTAGTCCATTGATTGGCATTTGGGTTGATTCCAATTCTTAGTTATTATGAATTGAGCTGCTATAAGCATGTTTGAGCACATGTCTCTGTGCTGGGCATGAAATCTTGAGGGTTGATGCCTATTAGAGGGATAGCTGGGTCCATGGGTAGCTCTATATGCATTTTTTTTCAGGAGCCTCCACACTACTTTCGAAGTAGTTGTACAAGTTTGCAATCCCACCAACAGTGAAGGAGGGTTCCTTTTCCCCCCAATCCTTACCAGCATCTATTGTTGATGGATTTTTAAAATAATTTCCATTCTGACTGGAGTAAGGTGGAATCTCATTATAGTTTTGATTTGCATTTCCCTGATGATTAAGGATGATGAACACTTTCATAAATGAGAACTGCACATTTGTGTTTCCTCCTCTGTGAATTCTCTGTTGAGACTAATGCTCCATTTTGTGAGAGGGCTGTTTGTTTTTTTTATTATTTAATTTTTTGAGTTATTTGTAAGTTACAGATATTAGACCTCTGCCTGTCTTTTAGCTGGCAAATATTATCTCCCAGTTTCATGGTGGTCTATTGGCTCTGAATGTTTGTCTGTACAGAAGCTTTTAAGCTTGAGAAGATCCCATTGGTTAAGTGATTGCTGCACTTCCTAGGCTACTGGAGGTTTGTTCAGGAAGTTTTTTTCCTATTACTATGTCAGGAATAGTTCCTCCTATTTTTTTCTTCCAAGGTTTTCAGAGGTTCAGGTCTTATGTTGAGGTCTTTGATCCATTTGGAGTTGATTTTTGTGCATGGTGAGAGGAGTGGGTCCAGTTTTCATTTTTTTATAATTATTTATCCAATTTATCCAGCACCGTTTGTTGAAGATGCAATCTTTATGCCAGTGAACATTGTTGGCACCTTTGCCAAGTTTCAAGTAGATAGTTTTTATTTTGAGCTCCTAAGGTTGGATTGTTCAAGTTTTTCCAGTGCCTTTATTTTGGTGGGTAGGTTATTGATTTGAGATCTATCTGTCTTGTTATTGAAGTCATGTAACGCTATGAATTTTTCCCCTTAGTGCTGCCTTCATTGTGTCCCAAAAGTTTTTGCATGTTGTGTTTTCATTATTATTTATTACTAGAAAATTTTCTCTTTCCTTTTTGGTTTCTTGAATGACCCATTTGTCGTTTAATATTTCCAACTTTAATGTGTTGTGGTCTGATGCAGGGGGCTACGTCAATCTTCCTGAATTTGTTGAGACATGTGTATGTCCTAAAAGGCGGTCTGTTTTAGAAAAGGTTGCATGAGCTGTTGAAAAGAATGTATATTCTGTAGTCTTGGGGTGGAATGTTCTGTATAAGTCTATTAGGTCTAGTTGATCTATGGTATTGTTAAGTTCTATTACTTCCCTGCTTATCTTCTGTTGGATGATCTTTCTAGAGATGATAGTGTATTAAAGTTTCCTACTATAGTGAAATTGGAGTTTATTTGTTTTGTTTTTGAGTAATTTTTGCTTTATGAAATGTGGTGTACCTATATTTGGTGCATACACATTTATGATAGTAATATCCTCTTTTTTTATAATTCCCTTGATAAGTAAGAAGTGACCTTCATTGTCCATTTTAATTGATTTTGCTTTAAAGTCTACTTTTTCTGATATTAATATAGCTATACCCACTTATTTATTATTTCCATTTGCTTGGAACATCATTTTCCATCTTTCACCCTAAGATGATTTCTATCTTTAGAGGTGAGGAGCATTTCTTAATGAGGAGAGATGGAAAGGCCTACTTTTCTGATCCACCCTGTTAACCTGTGTCTTATAGGGAAGTTAAGTCTGTTTATATTGAGAGTGATAACTGTGCTGTTTGCTTTAAGCCCTGTCATGGTGAAGGGTTTATGGGGGTTGATGGCTCACATGTTACTAGCCCACTAATTTTGGTTCTTGTGCTCACCCTCTATTGGGCTCTTGGTTGATTGCTTGTGTCTTCTGTGTGTAATATCTCCCATAGTATCTTCCATGAGTTTGGCTTTTAGTGCATATAATCTAGAGCTATCTTTTATCATGGAACACTTTTCATTTCTCCATCTGTTATGAGGGATAGCTTTGTTGGGTACAGTAGTCAAGGTTGGAAGCCATAATTCTTCAGGCCTTGAAGAGCATTGTTCCAAGCCCTTCTGCCCTTCTTGGTTTCTAATGAGAAGTCTGAGGTAAGTGTGATAGGTTTTCCTTTATGTGTGATATGTTGTTTCTCTCTCACTGCATTGAGGACTTTCTCTTTGCTTTCTATGTTTAGCATTTTAACTAAGTTATGTCTTGGAGAGTTCCTTCTTTGGTTCTGTCTGTTTAGAGTTCTGTGGGCCTCTTGTATCTGGACTGGCTTTTCTCTTATAAGATTAGGAAATTTTTCTTCTATAATTTTGTTGAAAATTTTTTCTATGCCTTTGTTCTGGGTTTCTTCTCCCTCTGGGATCCCATGAGCCTGATATTTGGTCTCTTTATGGTATCCCACAGTTCCATCATATTTTGTTCACATAATTTTTTGAACTTAAGATTATGGAATCCCTATTAATTTTTTCTGTCTTGTGTTTGAGGTCTGAGAATCTGTTCTCCAGGTTATTAACTCTGGGATTGGGGAATTCAAAGAAGGCTTTTTAAACCTGTATTTGATTTTTGGTTTATGTGATATTTTTATTTATAGTCTCTATTTCTCTGGTGAGTTCCCATTTCCAGTCTAGTTTTACTTTTATTACTGTTTCCTGGAATTCGCTCTTAAGTTTGGTTGTGTTGTTGTCAAACTTAACCAGCTGGTTATTGAGCTCCCATATAGTTGGTTCACCTTCAATTCACTTAATGCTTTTTTGAAGTCACTCTGATTTTTCTCCATTAAGTTGAGTCTGATGGTTATGTTTGTGTTGTTGAGTTTCATCTAATCGTTTTTGACAGTTTCCCTCTCTGCCCATCATCCTGGTCAGGATCTCATTGCAGCTATGACCTAAAGTTGTTTTCTCCTCATTTTGGGATTATAGTTCTGTTGTCTCCCCTGCATTCTCACTGGCATCTTCCATTATGGGACTAGGAGTCCGGTGGGTGACTGTCGGCTTGATGTGTTGTTTTTTTTTTTTGTTTTTAACTGCGGGAACCAATATAAGTTCTCGATAGGTATTCAATGAGTATTGTGTTCTGGGTACCAGTTGGGTTTGGGGTAGTGTTGTAAACATGCATGCTTGAGTTGCAGAGTGTTACAGACATGCCAGTGGCTCTGGGCTGGTGTCTGGTATATAATATGGGTTGGAGGTCAGAGATCTTCTCTGGCTGTAGTCACCACTGTGTCTTGCTACTGGGGCTCAGGAGTGTTTCAGAGGAGACCTACTTGCTCCTCTTTCCCCTCTGTATCCCAATTGGGTGGGTTGTAGCAATCATCCTGTTACATCCCCCCCACCCCCGCAGGTGCCTGCCAGAGAACTGTTGCTCTATTTAGAATCAGAACAAGGCATTCTGGGGTTGCTGGAAGATGGGTATGGAGTATGTAGATTTTTAGCTATATAAAAGACTTATATTTTCAGTGATTGATCTGTTTTTAGTTTGAGCTGAGTTGGTGTGGTGTAGCTCCGGTGCAGATGTTACAGAGGTTAGAAGTGTTTCTACTACTCTGGGTTGGTGGCTGTCCTTGAGTTGCAGTTCATTTGGGGCAGTATAGAGTAGATCTACAGGCTCCGTTTAGCCCCCGTTACTCTTGCGCCCCCAGGCACAGGACACAGAAACAGTGTTCCCTTCACCATATTCCCCACCCCTAACACACCCCATGCTTCGCTTGTCTGGAGCACACAGGCTAAGTTATGCTGGTGTCCCAGGCTGCAGTGTACAGGTGCTGGTTTTACTAACACTTTTAAAGCTCAGGTCCCAAACACACCAAGCTTCTCATCAGGCTGTAGTGTGTGACCAGAATCCTCCTTGCCCCTCAGCTATTCTGTGTTTTCATGCCCCAAACAATGTGACAGCACTAGGTTTAAACTCATCAAATATCTCTCCTTTCTGAGGTGTCTTTTCCCCAGGTAGGTTCTATTCTTCACCATTCTAGAGCACACAAGTTTTCAGGGTCCGAAACCTGCCACACAGGTCTCTTCTTCCATTGGGGTACTGCAGGCGCTGCTCCTGCTTTGGTCTCTGGAGTTTCACAATCAAATACACTGGTAGCTCTTCAACAACCTGGATCATGCAGGACTGGTTTCCACCTTTCACTTCAAGGGGGCAGAGGCTCTAGATTCACTGCATCCCAATTGAATCCTTTCCTGCACCCACAGGGAGCACCCATCCCCATGCACACTATACTACTGCCGAGTCCCCTCCCTCAGGTACATAGCACCCCTCACCAGACTTTGTTAAGTGTGTTTTGACCTCTGTAAAGGTAGCATGAGTGGTGCCTGCCTTCTCTTGTCCTTGTGGCTCAGCCTGCTGGGTGGGGCTCTTCACTGCAAAACCCTGGGGCTGAGTCTGGGCTAGTGCTGTCTGTGATGGTGAGTTCCTGCTGCAGCCAGAACTGAAGTCTGTAGCTTCCCAATTGCGATTTCCCCTGTATCAGCTGGCTGAAGGCCCATGGACCAGCATTGCTGAAAGAGCTTCTAGCTCTTTGTGTGAATATTCTCTTTCCTAGTTTTCTTCTGGGGTTTAATTTATCATGCAACCCTTCGGTTTTCAGTGGAAGGGTGTGTTTTCCTGTGTGGGATTTTTTTTTTTTTTTTTTGTATTTTTTCTCCCTGCTGACTGCTACAGTGTAGCTACCACGCCGCCATCTTAACCCAGAAGCCTCTCAGAAATTCTTTACCACAAAACCATTAACATAACAACATAAGTTTCTCTTTCATGTCATTAAGAAACTTCTTATAATAACCTTTTGTAAAAAGAGTAGATCAAATTTAATTTATATTATTTATCATGAATATACATATGAACTATCATTTACTAATTTTAGAACCTATTCTCTTTAGTTCTCTGAAACGTTTAAAATATGAAAGCAGATTAAAACATCTGAATTCAAGCATAAATCTTTAGGTTGTTTTCTGTTAGCAGTTCCATAAAGCCATAGAGATAAAACAACTTTAAAACAGTTGCAGCAAATTTCTCATAAAAAGTCCCCATCTGTTGGCAGCAACTTGACACTCAACCATTTTCATCCTGGCATCAGCATCCTGGTATTTCCCATATTTGCAGTCTTCCCCCCCCCTTTTTTTTTTATTCTCTATCCATCAATTTTTTATCTGAGACAGACAAAAAAAGGGAGATCCTTTAAGGCTCCACAGGGTCCTGCAAGGACTTGGAGACTGGAACATACTCTGTTGCCCAGGCTGGCCTTGAACTCATGGTGATCCACCTACCTCAGCCTCCCCAGTGCTGAGATTAAAGGAGTATGTACACCACCAAGTGTGGCCTATTCAAAGTTTTTAGTAATGTTTTTACAGTATATTTTTATTAATATTTATTTATTTATTGCAAACAGAGAGAGGGAGAAGAGAGACAGAGAGAATGGGTGTGCCAGGGCCTCCAGCCACTGCAAAGGAACTCACATGCACCACTTTGGGCATCATCCAGCTTTATGTGGGTACTGGGGAATTGAACCCAGGTGTTACACTTTTCAGGCCAGCGCCCTAACTGCTGAGCCATCTCTCCAGCACCCCTACAGTATATTGTTTTAATTACTGTATTTTATTATTAGTTATTTTTGTTAGTCCTGATCTATAAATTAAACTTTATGATAGGAGTAAAAGGGAAAACATAATGTGTATAGGGTTTGGACTAGCTAGTTTTATCATTCCCTGATGGATGCCGAGATATATTCCCATGCAGAACATGTCTCACAAGTGGCTATAGTAAACGTGCTTCTATAATAATGTTCCACTGAGTCCTTGTTTCTGTCACTCAGTATATTCTCTAGAGGAACAGAATGAATTGTAATAAACCTAAAGGGGATTTATTGGATTAACCCATGGCAGTCTCTCAATAGCAGTCTGCAAGCCTGAGACTCAAGGAACCTGTCGCTGTTCAGTCCATGTGGCTGGATGCCTCAGCAGTCCCAATCCAGCACTGAAGGTAGAGCTGCTGGTCTTCAGTCCAGGCTGGAAGGCTAAGGAAGTTCTGTTTCAATGCCCACAAAGAGATGCTCGAGAAGCACCAGCAGCCAGGCAGGCAGGAGGTAAGGGGAGACAGAGATTTTTTTCCCCTTTATATAACCTTAGGGCTGGGTCTTGCATCCCTATCCCAGACTTGTTGACCCACTGTCTCTGGAATTTCCCTCCTGCACTGCCTGCCCAGGAACAAAAGTTTATTTCTAGTTTTCCTGAGCCTCCTTACATCCTGCCCCCTACTAAGAGGATGTCTTCCTGTAAACATCCTCAGAGACCCATCCATGATTACTAAAAAAGGTCAAGTTGACTACAAACCCTACCTATCACAGTTTACTATTATCAAATTCCCCTCACCTTACAGAGGTTACTCATGTAACCTTCTCAACAACATAAATGGGCATAAAGTTCTGTTAGCCTCCACACCCTTGTCAACTGAGTATGGTATTTGTCTTTTGAAGTTTTATCAATGCGGTAGGTGAGAAATGATAGTTTAGTGTAGTTTTAACTTGTATTTCTCTTATGAGAAATATACATCTTATCCTGGGGTTTGAAAACTTTTGAGCATCTAAAGTGAATTAGTTTCACATGTCTTTTTTCCAGGTTTTCTGTAGTATTTTTGACCCTCGTTTTCTAAAAATTTCTTATAGTATTGAGTTTAGCTCTATACCTATGAAATATTTTGCAAATATTTCCTATCAGTTATCACACTTTAGATTTTGCTTCTCTGGCTTTTTTCCATCCATAGTTTTTGAGACAGAATAACCACAGCAAGAGCTTTTTTACCAGGTGTAAACATTGTTGATAAAGATTTTAAAAGATTTTAAAAGTATAATTATGATGGAAAAATAACACTGGGATAAATGGTCTCAAAATAGAATAAATATGTAAACAGTTAAGTGCATGTGTTTATGAACTTTATATATATTTAAATGACACTTTGAATGATAACAGAAATAGTATATAGGAAGTATGCTAGACATATGTCATTAACTGTTTAATTATAAACTTAAATCTTTGCATTAATCTACCAAAGATAGCACAGTCAAATAAGTTTAATAATTGGTCAGTGAAACAATCAATACTAGATATCATCAGATATCAGCCTTTCTTAACTTGAGCATAACCGAAGTTCTGAACTGATAATATTTGGGAGAAAGGGTGCAGAGGCAGAGACCAGGAGACACACTAGCAACCAAAACATCTCTAAACATTGTCAAACATCTCCTGGGAGAGTGATAAAATCACACATTGGTCTAATTCTTCTCAGCTAGCAGCATAACACCCAAGAATGAAATTACAAATGAAAATTCTAGAAATACTGTGTATATTAACATAAAAGAAAAAGTGCTTAAAGAAGTTACAAAATTAAAACTAAGCAACAAATTGAAAATTGTAGCAAAAATGGCATTCCCCTTTCATAAAAAGTTATAAGATATCTAATAACCAGATTAAAACCCCAACATAAGATGCAGGTTTTACCTTTACTACTAGTAAACATGGGATGAATTTAGCATAAGTGTGGGGAAACAGATAACTTTGTGAAGTTGTAGGAATATAACATTAAAATGAAATTGATAATGTGTAGTTCACCTTTCAGATATACACATAGCTATATCCATGTAGGTTTTGTGATACTTCATCCTGTGGGTATAATTTTACTGACAAATATTTCATTGCAATATTTGTTATAATTGCTAAGCATTGGAAAAGCCATCTTTCCATCAAGGAACTGGCCAAAACACAGTGAAATACAGCTACATGTATTAAGTCAATATGATGAAATGTATACACCAGGGAAAGAGGGTAGGGTATGGATAGAAACTCAAGTAATGGAGTGTGTATGTGTGTTTACGTGTCGATGAGATTATTTAGCAATAGACAGCATTCCTTTCCTCTTTTCTACTTATATGATGTTTTTGACAGATATATATATATATGTATATATATATACACACACATATATATGTTAGGCTATACAGAAATTTTTCTCTTACGAATTTTATTGTATGAAACTATCAGCTATTGGTCATCAGGCTATACTCATATCCTCTCTTCCTATACCCATTCCACTACAGGCCCTCCTCAATGGGGTTATTGGTATTCACTGTGGGGTCATGGATACATCAGTCAGTTTCTGTGGTAGGTGAGGACAGTGCCTTGGGATACTCCTTCCCATCCTGTGGCTCTTACAATCTTTCTGGCCACTCTTCCACAATATTCCCTGAGCCTTGGAAGGTATGTTCTAAGACTACTTTAATGGTAAGCTCTGTGCAATCTCTGCGTTTCTGCCTTGAAGTATTTTCAGTGTCCTCAGTCTATCACCATCTCTGTAGAGCTGGTTGTCAGGCTAGCAGTGAGAGCAGCACTCATGTTTAGATCGCCACTTCTCTGTAGTATCTCACGTGCTCTGGCAGATGTGATGGAGATGGGTCATCTCATGCTAGGCAGTCGGCTCTTTCTTATCATATTGATGGATCTTCATTCTCCCTGGTTTTGCTGCCTTCTGTAATACAGAATTTTTTAATTTTTATTTTGTGTTTAAGTGGACAAAGAAAACAACTTAAGGAGCTTGAGATGTAGCTTAGTAGAGTGCTTGCCTCATCTGCTCCAAGCCCAGGTACAAGAACCAATAACATTAAAATTTAATTAAAATTTTAATGCTTCATCTCAATTCATTTTTTTTTAATTTTACTAAAATTAGAAAAAAATTAAAAAGCAAACTTCAGTAAAGTTTTGAATAGCAAAAGAAAGCATTTTTTACAGTGTGATCATGAAAGTATTATTTATATCTGAAAAAGAAAGATAATGTTAAAGTTCCAAATTTTTATCTATGTGATAAACTACTGTGCATGGGGGGGTGTTTTAAAAGTCTACAGTAATGGATGGAGGAGAGGCTCATGAGATCGAACTCTTCCCAGAGGAGTTAGTTTGTTAGTCAATGTTTTCTGGGGAAAAGGAGTCAGGTATTTCAGTGGTGTAGATACTGATAAATTGCCCTTACTCCAATAAATTCCCCTCACCCATGTTCATGTAAGCAGCCATAATTTAACTTAGTAGATGGCAAAAATAAACCCTAATAATAAGTAGCAGTTTAAACTAATATAATCTTGTATAAAAAAGTGTCCTTGTTAACCACATATGATAAATGAAATTGTCTAAGTTTATATTAAAACAAGGACCCACATGGTGGGAAGGAATATCCCCAGAGACTGACTGATGTATTCATGACCCCACAGTGAACATCAATTACCCCAATAAGAAGGGCCCTCAGTGGATTTGCGGGCATGTGGAGAGGATATGAGTGTAACCCAGCTGGGCGTGGTGGCACATGTCTTTAATCCCAGTACTGGAAGGCAAAGGTGGAGGGTCGCTGTGATTTTGAGGCTACCCTGAGACTTCATAGTAAGTTCCAGGTTGTAGTGAGTTCCAGGTCAGCCTGGGCTAGAGTGAGACCCTGCCTCAAAACAAAACAAAGCACCGTATTTTCTTGAGTCTATATGTGTTTGTGTCTTCACAGAAAATCCTTTGCATATTTGTGTGAATAGACTAAATGAAACTAAAATGAAATTTGATTTATCATATTGTAGGTTGCTTCAGGTGAATGCAATGAAGACACTGAGGTTTACAACATCACTCTGTGTACTGGGGATGAACTCACTCTCATGGGACAGGCAGAAATCCTTTATGCAAAGACCTTTAAGGAAAAATCCCGACTCAACACAATCTTCAAAAAGATTGGGAAGCTCAATTCCATCAGCAAGTTGGGGAAAGGCAAAATGCCATGCCTCATTTGCATGAATCACAGGACCAATGAAAGCATCAGCCTTCCGTTCCAATGCAAGGGCAGGTTCAGCACCCGGAGTCCCTTGGAACTTCAGATGCAAGAGGGGGAACACACCATCCGAAACATTGTGGAGAAAACCAGGCTCCCTGTGAATGTGACTGTGCCAAGCCCTCCACCTAGAAACCCCTATGATCTCCACTTCATCAGAGAAGGACACCGCTACAAGTTTGTGAATATCCAGACCAAGACTGTGGTGGTATGTTGTGTGCTACGGAACAACAAGATCCTCCCCATGCACTTCCCTTTGCACTTGACTGTCCCCAAGTTCAGCCTCCCAGAATACCTGGTAAAGGGAGAAGTATGGCCTGAAACCCTGGCCCATCATTGGCTTGGGATCTGCCAAGAGCAGTTTGACATTGATGAGTACTCACGGGCAGTACGAGATGTGAAAACAGACTGGAATGAGGACTGCAAGAGCCCCAAGAAAGGCCGCTGCTCTGGCCACAACCATGTGCCCAGTTCCCTCAGCTATGCTCGTGATGAGCTCACCCAGTCCTTCCACCGCCTCTCCGTCTGTGTGTATGGCAACAATCTCCATGGCAACAGTGAGGTCAACCTCCATGGCTGCAGAGACCTGGGAGGAGAGTGGTCTCCCTTTCCTCATGACACCCTGCCCTATCAGGACTCTGGTGACTGTGGGAGTGATTACCTTTTCCCAGAAGCTAGCGACGAGTCAGCAAGTGTCCCAGGGAAGTGTGAACTTCCTTATGAAGAACTATGGCTGGAGGAAGGCAAGCCTAGCCATCAGCCTCTCACTCGCTCACTGAGTGAGAAGAGCAGGTGTGACCCACTGAGAGGCTCCATCCGGTCCAAATGTGCAGCTTCACCTCTTCCCGTCCCTGGGACTCTGGGAGTCACAATGAAGTCTTCAGAAGTCGTCCTACCTCCACCTCCAGTGCCTCCCAAATCTGAAGCCGTAAGTCATTTCAGTGTGTGTATTCTCTGTTCTTCCCAGTTATCCATTCTTTTATTTTTTTTAAGGAAAAAAAAAAACTCTTACTGACTAAAGATTGACAGTGGATAAATGTGTTTAATACGTTTAATTTGAAATGAAATATAGATACTAGCTCTTAGTTCACTAAGCAGGAGATAAATTATTGTATGTTGGATGAGAAACTCTGAAAGGTATTATTTGTTTGTTTGAGTTAGGGTCTCATTCTAGCCCAGACTGACCTGAAATTCAGTATGTGGTCTCAGATAGCCTCATACTAGAAGATTTTCTTATGTCTGCCTCCCAAGTGCTGGGATTAAAAGTGTGTACCACCACTCCCGGCTCTGAGAGTTTTAAACAGATGTTTAAACTTGACTTGTAACACCTAGAAAACTAAATATAAGGAAGAGAGTGAAAGCTGGGCGAGCACAGACGAGGCAGTTACAGGACAGAAGTGTGAGGTGACAGTGCCTGGATCATAGCAGCTGTTAGTGAGGGGTGGCTGGGAGAAATGAGCCACTTGCAAAGCATGGCTTAAGGTAGATAGGTGGTGTATACTGATGAAGTGTGGGGGAGGAGAGAACCAAGAAAACTGGATTGCTAGACCATACAACAAAGTGAAGACTAATGCTATCTACAGTGATGAGGCGTGAAAAGGGAGTCCAGCCACTGAGGCTGGTAAGGGAAACATAGAAGATTGAGGAGGCTCAGCATCTCCTGCAACTATCCTTGACATTCCACTGAGATCAGAGGATGGGGTAAGCTGGAGCATGCTTGATGAAGATTCTGTCAAATTTTGTGTAGAACAGTCAGTACAGAAGCTGTGGGTGTAGCTCAGTGGTGAAACCCATGTGGCCCTGAGTTTAGTTTCCAGCACCCCTTGAGAAAAAGTGAGTACAAACAGGAGAAAGGACCTTTACTTGACAACATTCTTCAGCTGAGAGCCAATCTGTACCCCTGCTGCCCATTTCAATCACTGCATTTCATTCTGAAGGGAGAAGCCCTAGAGGCTTTCTGTTCCTATAATATTTAACAATATCTGTCAAAATATTTTCTTCTCTTAACCCACTTTTTATTTTATTTTTTTTTCTCAAGGTAGGGTCTTGCTCTAGCCTGGAATTCACTATGTAGTCTTAAGGTGGCCTTGAACTCACAGGGATCCTCCTCCTAAGTCCTGAGATTAAAGGTGTATGCCTCCACACCAGCCTTTTTTATATCTTACATGAACTAAAAGCCAAACTTACCCAATAAAACACAAATGGAAGGGTGGTCTTTCTTGTACCCTGCCCACTCTAACTTATTAGCTCTCTGAAACCCTGGAGCTCCACTTTCAAATCTACGGAGTTACTGTGCTAGCTGCTAGAAATACAGTCATCAGTAAGACCTGAGCTGTGGACCCTGGTACCTTTTGGTTTTATGTGAAAGGTGAGAAATGGAAAAAAGGTGGCTGTCACACAAATTAAAAAGTGATGGACAGGCTGGAGAGATGGCTCAGCGGTTAAGGCACTTGCCTCCAGTGCCTAAGGCCCCAGGTTCAATTCTCCAGGACCCACAAAAGCCAGACCCACAAGGTAGTGGCCCTGGTTCTCTCTCTAGTGGCCCTGGTTTTCTCTCTCTCTCTCTCTCTCTCTCTCTCTCTCTCTCTCTCTCTCTCTCTCTCTCTCTCTCTCTGTATCTCTCTCTGTATCTCTCTGCTTGAAAAGGAATAAACAAAATATTTTTTTAAAAGTGATGGACAGTAAAAGAGAGAGAGGCAGAATATGTGTGTGGAAATTCACAGGACAAATGGAAACTTCTGGTTGTGAATGAGAGACTATGAAATTATTATATTTTAAATGAATGTCAAGACCATGAATTGAAAGAGCAGAGAAATGAAAGAAAGAAAACAATTTATAGGTAAAATGTGAGCAAAGGTGTGAGACTTGGGACAGATTAAACATATGCATTCTGTTGGGTCATTTGGATAGGGTTAGGTAAGGTACGTGAAGGGCTCTGGTGTGGTGGCTAAAAGGCTATGGCCTGGACATGGACAGCCCTGAGGAGAGGCAGTAGATCATACCAACATGCTAATTAACTATCCACAAAGAGTTCTTGCTGCTGTAGAGTTTTTTCCAAGAGAGGCTCACCTTCAAGCTTTCCAGAAACTGCAGATCTGAATGTTGCTATGCTCTTCAGGGCAGATTCTTCCCAGAACCTCCAGGCACAAGTGCAGAGATACCTGTACTCAGTAGGAGGTCATGAAGTATTTGTGGAATTCTTGATGGAATTGGAATTGAGGTTCCTTGTCCTTGTGCTCCTAGTAGAAGCTCCCTAAAAGTGTTCATTTTAGAGAGAGAGAGAGAGAGAGAGAGAGAGAGAGAGAGAGAGAGAGAGAGAGAGAGAACGAACTCATTAGGTACCTTTAACAATACTAAAATTCAGCTATGCAGGGCTGGGGAGATGGCTCAGTGTAAAAAGTGCTTGCCATACAAGCACAAGAACCTGAGTTTGGATCCCCAAAACCCACATAAAATGATGGACATGACAACATGTACCTGTTTTACCAGTGCTATAGAGGCAGGAACAAGCAGATCCCTAGGGTTTGCTGGTTGCTCTTCTAAACTAATTGGTAAGCTCTAGGTTCAGGGAGAGACCCTGTCTCAAAAAATGAAGTGGAGATCAATTTAGGAAGACACACAACCTCTCCCCCCCCCCACCACACACTACACACATACATGCATTCACAAAAAATTTTCAAAAATCTGAGCTATATGTTTGATGTAACTTTATGGTTTGGACCTTATTTATTAGGAATATGACTTATGAGGTTTTCTTACTGAACCTTTGTCCTGCCTGGCCATGTAGTGGCTCTCATGTTTATTGACTGGTTATCCAAGGTGGTCACATGTCTAGAGGTAGGATACTAACACTTGCTTTTGTTTGTTTGTGTTTGTTGTTGCTTTGTGGCTGGTAAAAGGTTAACAGGAATATAAATATTCAAAAGCCCAATCTTGACATTAGTTTTAAAAATAATAATAAATTTGTAACTAAAAGCAAATCTCATAGAAAGAAAAGACTTATACTTCTAGTCCAAGTTGTAATTTCTTATGACATAAGAGAATATTTGCAGAGCTATCTGGTATTTATAAAACACTACAAAGATTTTTTTAAAATAAACACCTGAAATCATTTAATTTCCTTTGAAAGGAAATTTTAAGCATTTTAAATGAAGTTTATTTTACTGGTTCTGTGATCATGAAATGAACTTTCCAGTTTTAGACTGTATGTGGGGTCATAATTGTTAGATGTGGCTTCAGCTTGTAATTTTTAAAAGGGAGCTTTGATGGGGCATGAATGCAAGTGTTTTCATACAATTAAATCAGAGTTCTTCCCTGGATAGTGGAGGAGGTCCTGGGAGAGATGGGCCATGTGTCTAATAGCCATTCCCCACCCCTCTCCACTCTACCCCTCATACCCAGCTAACAAAGATGGTGGTAAGGTTATATGCATTACTTTTCTCATCAATGGGACAAAGTACCTGACAGCAGCAACTTAAGAGAAGAAGAATTTATTTGCACTCATTGTTTTAGGGGACTTCAGTTTATCATGCTGGGAAGGCATGTCAGAGCAACTCAGTGTGTGGCAGCAGCTGCCACAGACTATAAGCAGAGAGCATGACAAGGAAACTCCTGAGAGTCGATTTCCTCTACTGGGCCCCACTTCCTAAAGGTTCCTCCTCCTAAAACAGCACTACTAGTTAGGGGCCAAATGTTCAAACACATGTGCCTTTGTAAACATTTCATATTCAGACCATAACTGAGGCCAGCTATCTTGACAACTCCCACCAGGTCCTCAGAAATAGAAGATGCTAGGGCAAGGCAAGAGTCAAAGAGAAGGTGTTTTTCCTAGAAAGAGAAGCAAAGATGGCTCACTAACCTAGCCTTGTTAAGGTTGAGAGCGACTGCACTATGGTGCCTTGGTGGCCCATCTTTTCTTCATAGTCAGCTCTTCACTCCATCGCAAAAAGTTGTGACACTACTATGCTGATTTTAATGGCCTTCGTTTCTTTCTATGAAAGTGAAAATAAATCTCTCCTTCAATAGTCATGACTGATGAGAAGTATACTAGAAGTATGTTGTACTTTTCTCATGTCTCTGTAAAAATGGTTTCATACAGATTTTATAACAAATTACTGTCACTCACCTATGAAACATGATAGTTGTGTCCCAAGGAAAAGTAAACATCGTTTGCAAGGGTTGAACCCTAGAATGATTGCAGCAAAGCCAAAACTGAGGGAGCAGGCTTAGCTCACTAATATTTTAGTCTGACTGTGAAAATACCTACTTAATAGGATAAATGTTATGTTAGTTACATGTTTGTGGTCATCATAACCTTTGCTGTATCACAAACTAACAATCTACAGAACTACCTGGCAATGTACCTATGGATCCCAATAAAATATAATCCTCTCATGGGGAGTTAGAGGGTTCATAGAGCTCAGGAGTACCTGTGTCCTCTCTTGGGGGGAGTTAGTGGTTCAAGGATTTCACAAGTACCTGTGTCTATAGCTGTCCTCTGGTGGAGGAGCTAGAGGTTCAAAGATCTTGAGAGTAACTGTGTCTATGGCTGTCCTCTCCTGGGGGAGCTAGAGGTTCAAAGAGCTTGAGAGTACCTGTGTCTATGGCTGTCCTCTGGTGGAAGAGTCATAGCATTCAGTGAGTTCAGGAGTTCCTATGTCTGTGGCTGTGAACAGCTTTCAAAAAGCTAATATTGCCAGGCCTGCCTGAATAGTTTCTTAAAGCTGAGAAGTTATTGTGGAGAAATGTATTTCCCTGAACACAGCTAAGCCAGGCCGTGGCATGGCCAATCTCATAACCTTAGGCATAGCTTCACTATAAAATTAGGGCCTTGCATGACTACCTAAACTAAGAAATTATAAAAATATGTGTTCTCAAACTCAGGGAATTATCCATGAGAAATGATTTTACTGTGGAATTTTACTTTGCTATTGCATGTGTGTGTGTGTGTGTGTGTGTGTGTGTGTGTAGAGGTCGACATTGGATATCTTCCTCAGTTGCTTTCCACTTTGTTATTTTTATTGTTGTTTTGGTTTTTTGTTTTTTAACATAATTATTGTCAATAATTAGATACATTGTATGAGCAAATCTCATGGTGATATCCCCATTTCCCTCCTTCCCATCCTCAACCCAGAGGGAGCCCTCCTCAGTGGGTATACTGGATTAGTCCATGGGGTAGGGTTATGAATTGTACAAGAGGTAGCCATTTTGTGTGTGTGTGTGTGTGTGTGTGTGTGTGTGTGTGTGTGTGTGTGTTGATGAAGCACCCCTGGCCTATCATATAGCACCAAAAAAAAAAAAAAAAACTATGAGAAAGTGGCAAGATAAACAAAAGACCCACCACCACAGCAAAGCAGATAACCTATGAAAGGATAATGGAGACAGACACCAACACTACCAAATACAATCCACAGCAGAAGTCCACAGACTCATCACCTGCCAGGACGTCAGCCATCATCCTATGTCTTGTTGGTGGAATTGAGTTATTCACAGTTCTTGCTGCCTTCTGAAAAATACAAAGAGAATCTCCATTGGAGAGTGAGATCAGTATAGTTTAAATGAAACAAACATTGTTGATTTGTCAAGATTCCAATGGGTGTAGCCTCTCTGTAGATCTCTGGTAGTGGGAGTTTCACCTTGGAACTCAGGTTTTTGGTCCCCATAAGATTTTGCCATCGATCCCAGTTCTTAGGTAAGGGTTCCTTGTCATTGAATGGATCTTTTAGCCAATCAGTAAGCCATTGATTACCCACCTAAGTTTAGCGCCACTACTGCACAGATGAGCACTTCTTGACTTGCTGTTCTCTTCCATATAGCAATGTGCTCAGCATTCTTGTGACATCAGTCTGTATTGTATGTCCGTGACCTTTGATTTCTACAAATATCACTGAGCAATTTCCCCTGGCAACTCATGTAACACCTTCCAGCAGTACACATGCTACCATCTGGGGAGCTGGTTACCATTATGGATATAGCAGGGTCTCAGAGTTGTGTGACTATACTGGTATCTTCAGCAGTATGGTCTTACCTTTGGCCTGGGGCAGGTATTCAGTAGCTTTGACATAAATAAGCCTATCTTGTTTTGATGATCAACAGCTCAGTGTGGGAAGTAACCAATGACTGGGACAGGAAGTTATAGGCCAGAGCAATTTGTATTGGGATTTGGCTTCCTCCTGTTCTACTCATGCCCCCTCTTACCAGGCTGATGCCCACAGCTGCCTCATGAGCTTACTGTATGAAAGTAAGTATTTTATGGTATTGATTCATGATTGATTTAGTTTATTGTATAAGTCCTCCCACCCTTCCATTTCCCCCCCCCCAAATTCTTTCCATCCTCTTTGACTGTCTCTCAATTCACCTGTCAACTTTGCTTACTGTTCAAGCTTTACCTGGTTAGGAACCACAGATGAGAGAGGATATGTGACCTTTGCCTCTCTGTTCTTGTGTGAATTTGCTAAGTATGATCTGCTTCAAGTCTGGCAACTTTTCTTTAAATTTCATTATGTCATTTTTCCTTTCAGCTGAGTAGAATTCCATAGTGTAAATGTACCACAACTTTGATATCCATTTGTCCAGTGATGGGCATTTGGGTTGATTCCAATTCTTAGCAATTATGAATTGAGCCACTATAAACATGGTTGAGCAAATGTCTCTGTATTGAAGACAGGACCCTTGAGGATAGATGCCCAGTAGAGAGAGAGCCGGGTCTATTTGTAGCTCTACATCCATCCTGTTCAGGAGTCTCCACACTGCTTTCCATAGTGGTTGTACAAGTTTGCAATCCCACCAACAATGAATGAGGGTTCCTTTTTCCCCCAGTCCCTGCAAGAATCTATTGGTGGATTTTTTTTTAAATTATTGCTGTTCTGACTGGAGTAAGGTGGAATCTCGTTGATGTTTTGATTTGCATTTCCATGATTAAGGATGATGAACATTTTCTTAAATGAGAATTGGGCATTTGTGTTTCCTCCTCTGAATTCTTGTTGAGATTAATGTCCATTTTGTAACAGGGCTGTTTGATTTTTTTTTTAAATTTTTTGAGTTCTTTGTAAGTTCTAGGTATTAGATCTCTGTCTTTGTTATAGCTGGCAAAGATTATCTCCCAGTCTGATGGTGGTCTATTGGCTTTCAGTATGATATGTTTGTCTTTACAGAAGCTTTTTAACTTGATGAGATCTCATTGGTTATGTGATTGTTGTACTTCCTAGGCTATAGGAGGTTTGTTCAGGAAGGTTTTCCCTACTCCTATCTCATAAATAGTTCCTTCTATTTTTTTGTCCGGGGTTTGCAGAGTTTCAGGTCTTATGTTGAGGTCTTTGATCCATTTGGAGTTGATTTTTGTGCATGGTGAGAGGAGTGGGTTTCATTTATTTTACAAGTATTTATCCAATTTGTCCAGCACCATTTTTTGAAGATTCTATCTTTATGCCATTGAATGTTGTTGCCACATTTGTCAAAGATAAAGTAACTATAGTTGCTTAAACTAAGAGCAGGGTCTTTGATTCTGTTACATTGGTCTGTCTGTTTTGATGCCAGTACCATGCTGTTTTTGTTACAATGGCTTTGTAATATGTCTTTACATGGGGAGTGGTGATACCTCCTGAGGAGCATTTTTTTTACTAAGGATAGTTTTGGCAATCTGGGGCCTTTTGCCATTACAGATAAATTTTCAGTTTACTTTTTCTATATCTGTAAAGAATGAAGTGAGGTTTTTTACTGGCATTGCATTGAATCTGTAAATTGCTTTTGGTAGAATTGCCATTTTTACTATATTAATTCTACCTATCCAGGAGCATGGAAGATCATGCCATCTTTTCACATCCTCCTCTATTTCCTTCTTGAGTGTTTTTATGTTTTCATTATAAAAGTCTTTCACATCCTTGGTTAGTGTTCCTCCAAGGTTTTTTTGTTTGTTTTTTTTTTTGTTGTTGTTGTTGGTTTTTTTTGTTTGTTTGTTTTTTTGAGGCTATTGAAAAAGGGAAAGTCTGAGATAGGGTCTCTTTCTGAAACTGGAGCATACCACTTCTGAATTCTGCTAGACTTCCTGGCCAGCAAGCCCGAGGGATCCTCCTGTCACCACCTCGCCAGCACTGGTGTTATAGACATCTTCCCAGTGACAGGATTATAGACATGCATCTTCTGTCCCAGAAGGATGTGATCTCAGGTCCTCATGTTTGTATGGCAAGTATTTTACCAACCAAGCCATCTGAAATGAACTAGCCCTTCAGAATTTGTGTTTCGTCTTTGAGCTTTTTATCTCTATCAAATATTAGAAAAGGTATTAAAGGGCAAGTTTTTAAAAATAAATTGGATGCAAGCCGGGCATGGTGGCGCACGCCTTTAATCCCAGCACTCGGGAGGCAGAGGTAGGAGGATTGCCATGAGTTCGAGGCCACCCTGAGACTACAGAGTGAATTCCAGGTCAGCCTGGACTAGAGTGAGACCCTACCTCGAAAAAACAAAAATAAATAAATAAATAAATTGGATGCATTAAGATTCAAGCTTAGGTACTGGAAGATTAATATGGAAGCAGGGGATGGAGCTTAATGTGCATGAGGCCCTTGGTCTCACTGACAAGAAATAAAGTATGGAAGTCATTGTTTACTTTGCAAACTAACTGCTTTATACTATCATCCATTCAAGATTATATTAATTAGTAAGGTCTCCTAAGGCATTTGACAATTAAATAATTTAAATTATAACTTTTGAGTACTTTGTAAGCAAACCATGCCTGGCTTTCCATTTGTTAATTAAGGACAAAATTATTATATTTTGGTAACTTTAAAACTAATTGTCTTCCATTTGGTCTAAGTTGTTTTTAAATAAAACTTTCTAAGCCAAGAATGTTTTTCTTCTGTATCCATTGGGAATCTCAATGACTAGGATATAAATAAAAATAATTATAATATCCTGTTGGCCAAGTCTTATTTTAGATCCATAGTCTTAAGTACCATTTGTATCAAATCACATTGATAAGAGGGTTTAAGGTGTCTGTCATGTATTATACTCTATGTAAGATAATATTCTAGGACCTAATAACGTGCTTTTCTCTTCTAATCCATGGAGCACCCTATACTTTAAACAAGTACTTTTCAGAGCCACTTGCCCTTGTCACCAGCAAAGTGACTGTCAGGTCCTTCTCCCAGTTTTCCTTGCCTGAGGCTTAAAGAGTGGTGATCTTTTCCCACAAAAGTCTGTCTTTGGTCCTTATTATCAAAATGAAACTAGAAGAAAAGAATTAATAAGATGCATCTGAGAACAGAATTTTAACTGTAAATTGCCCTTGGCCTTGGGTAGTTTGTCAAGGAGAGGTCCATTGATTGTGCTTGTTCTGATAAAACTTGAATTTTTCTTTGGCTGAAAATACCCACTGATGGCTATGTGACAGGGTCATGAACTTTTTGCATAAAAGCTTCTTTATGAATAAGACTTCTTCAGGCTGTAATGATTTTGTTATCTGGGAGAGGGAGTGTGGGAAGAAATGTAAAATACAGGACCGAGAGTATGTAGCAAAGGCAGTTACAAAGTTTAAGGTCAGCATGGTTACAAAACTCCCTTCTTTGGATTGCCAACATGATGCAGAATTTTGTTCTTTTAAAGACGAGAACTCATTCAAAGGTGAAGCCAATTTTATATCACAATCACATCTAGCATATGTATGTCTGAATCATTTCCAATATGAAAACCACATGATCCACCCTTATGTGAACATTCCACATGATTCCAGGCAGTGTGATCTTTGAAAAAGGAAGTACACTTAGCACCAACCCCACCAGGTGTGTGCAATAGATTTTAGACTATTACTGTCATGAAGTGTGGGGCCCATCAGCAGGCGTCCCCACATCCACTGTGTGCTATTAAGAATTGAGCAGCCATGTCCATGAAACTGATTCCTTTCCAAAATATATCTAATGGCTTTGCAAAGGTTTCATGGTGAAGTGTTCTGCTTACTTGTCTTACTCTGTCTCATTGGTTAGGTCAGTTACTGTAGGAAAGTATTGTTTCCTTCATAGATGACAATAAGTAGAGAGTTGCAGAGCCCCAAGAAATGAAGACTTTCTAAAACATATTACCATGTCAGAACCTTCATTCTTAACACTGTCTTTCATAGACATTCGAGATGTCTTCACTATCTTTTCTTATATTCTTTCAATCTCTAGAAGTTTGAGACAAACAGGTTTAATAGGATGTGATGGTTAACTTTTGTTGTCAACTTGACCTTTTTAATAATCTTGGGTGGGTCTCTGAGGTTGTTTACAGGATGGCAGCCTCTCAATAGGGGGCAGGATATCCTATAAGAAGGCTCAGGAGAGCTAGACTCCTTCCTGGGAAAGCAGTGCAAGAAGGAAATTCCAGAGTCTGGGAAAAGGTTGCAAGACCCTGCCCTAAGGCCATATAAATGAGAAAAGCTCCTCTCTTCCCCCTGCCTGTTTTGTTGGTGTGTATATGGTGTTGGTGATGAAGGTTTTTCTCTCTCTGCTTAGACCTGTGAAAGGGGGCCAGCCTCTTTCACCATTATGAAACTTACCCTGGATCTGTAGCTTCAATAAATCCTTCCAATAAACTGTGCCTAGTTTGGAGATTTATTCCAGCAGCATGTAACTGACTATGACATAGGAAAAAGAAAAAAAAATTGTAATATGTGTAAAGTAATCCAAGTATATATAGTGTTTAATTTTTTGTGCAAACATAACAAACACTAATAAAAACATTAGCCTGTTTTCTATCAATGTAAGTGTGCACTTTGTACAATTAAGAAATTCTCATGAAGCTGAATGTGATAGTTTATATCTGTAATCTCACCACTGGGGAAGGGGGCTGAGGTAGGAGGATTACTATGAGTTTGAAGCTAACCTATGCTACAGAGTAAGTTTCAAGAATGGAGTATAACCCTGCCAGGAAGAAAAGAAAAAAAGAAGAAAGAGGAGAGGAGAGGAGGGGAGGGGAGAGGTAGGGAGAGAGAGAGGGAAGAAGGAAGGAAAGAAAGGAGGGAGGAAGGAAGGAAGGAAGGAAGGAAGGAAGGAAGGAAGGAAGGAAGGAAGGAAGGAAGGAAGGAAGGAAGGCTTATGCATTGTTTTTAACGTGTGAGCATTTAAAGAAAAAAAACTTTGTTTTCCATTTTTAACAAATATTTTGGTTCCTTACACTTTTCTTAGGCTTCTCCAACTAAACAGTTAATGAAATGTAGCAATTGCAAGGAGGAGGGAAGGTTAAATCACTTTAAACTTTCTGAACAGTCTTGGGAAAGTAAAAAAGAGTACCATTCCACAGTGCATTTGATTTTGGCCCAAGATGATTTCATGACCATCTTCACTTCAAACATGACACATTCCTTGGTCATTGGTTCTGTTAGCTGTTTGGCAATAAGCTATCAATAATTGTTTTCCCAGCTTTATGTAGTCTGTCAGCATAGGAAGATATGTGTTCATTTTCCCCTCCATCCTCCATACCTCCAGGTTAAGTTCATGCACATATATCCTTAGGCACATTTCTCCAGTTTCTCCCGAGGCTTAAAAATTGTGTTTAAAAAAATGCTTCCTTCAGTTCATTATCCCCAACAGCTACCTAACCCCATGCTTTCTGGACAGTTCCAGAAAAGAATGGTCTGACCCCATTGCCTCCACTCTCACCTCCCCATCCAGCTTCCTCTCATTGGAATCTGACTTCTTTTCCACTGACATCATTCAGACCTGATTTATTAATCAGTGATCTGCTGACTGTAACATATGGTGAACCTCTTCTAGCCTTCTTCATGGCTTCTTGACCATCTTCTCACTGTGGTCCTACAGTCCTCCCTCCTTTGGCTCCCTTCACTCTGTCTGCTCATGGTTCTGCACTTTGGACAATAAGGTGTAGACACTTGTTTTTCTCTTCTGCCCTTCCCTGGGGATTCAGCCTTCTTCACTGCTCATCTGGTATCATAGTGCCATCATCACTTCAGATTCCATCCACAGTACAAAGTGGAGTTCAGACAGTCAAGTTTCTGTCTAATGTGTGGCAGTGGTGTCTCATTATCCCATCTATACTTTAGGGCATCAGTGTGGTTGTTCATGCCCTAGACCTTTCTGTATACTCTCAACCCTTTGTCCCCAAATTTTGCCAGCAAAATTTCCTATGAATTTGTTCTCCTAGTAAATGAATTCTTGCACATCCTTGTGTTAATACATTTACCAATTTGTGGAGGGGTTGCCGCAGGGTCTCATTCTAGCCCAGGATGACCTAGAACTCATTATGTAGCCCAGACTGGCCTTATACTCACACCTCTACCTAAACCTCCTGAATGCTAGATTAAACTTGTGAACCACCACACCCAGCTGCACTTAACAATTTTATCTTATATTTTTCCTTCCTGTAGTATTGGTTCCATAACTTACTTATTTTTGCAAACTAGGCACAAGCTTAATGGTACGTAGCCAGCATATTTGAACTTGTATGTAGCAAAATAATGTAGTATATTGGAAAAGGCAAAGTGGTAGCTGTATTCTTCAGACTCTTGGAGACAGTGAAAGGAAACTGTGTCTGTTTCCTAGCTGTGAGTACCCAGGACAGACACCTCTGTTAGATTATTTTGAGTGTGTTGAATGGTGGAGGCTTGAATATCTCTCCCTAGGAAATTGCCTGTCTTATAAACTCTAAAACAAAAGTCACTATTTGTACCTTTTCATAAATTAGCTTTATATTTACCCCAAAGTTAGCAATATGCTATGTGAATACCAAAGAGAATTATTAACATCTGCCATATGAATACCACAGAGAATTATTAGCACCAGGGTAGTGGTGTCATATATTTGATAAAAACTACATTGACGTTTCAGAAAAAGAAAAGATTTCTGTGAAGGAAGAAGGATGAAAAATTATGATCAGCGTGTAACTGCTATAAAGAAAAGCTTTAGACCAGGGAACTGCTCACAGGGCAAGACTATGGGCACAAATAGGAGTCAGTATTCTACCTGGCTCCATGTGTGCTCATTGGCCTTTGCATAAAGAGGAGAGCATAGGTGCTAAGAGCTTCTCTGTGAATATTCAAGCTACCCAGAACCAGAAATCATTTGCAGATGGGCAGGGTCACTGTTGTAGTCAGCTTTCTAGTTGCTGCACAGAAAGCACCCAAGCAAAAGCAGCTTGTGGAGGAATGGGTTTATTAGGTTTACAGACTCAAGGGGAGACTCCATCCCAGCAGGGAAAATGATGGCATGAGCAGAGGTGTGGACATCACCTCTGGCGCAGCACTACCATCAATGGCAGGAAGGTGTGCCAAACACTGACAAGGGGAAGCTGGTTTATAACCCCCATAGCCTGTCCCCAACAACACAGCGAGGTTATAAAATCCAAGCTGCCATCAGCTGAAGATCAATTACTCAGAACACATTCATTTTGGGGGGGACACCAGGATTGATGAATACTAATATCCACTTCAGTTCAGTGGCACCCCCTCACTTAACCTCATGTTAGAGTTTATTCATAAAAACAAAAGCACTTCTCTTCCTATGTATTGTTAGTTGCAGTCTAGCCTTCACCGCTAGATGAACAATAAACAGAAGATAGATGGGCTCTGGTCTACAAGGTACAGATCAGTCTATTATGTCCTCATTTGGGAATAGGAAATATTATTTGGGGATGGGAGACTATGTTGACAGTTAAAGCCATGGCATCTCCTAGTTTAAGAATCTCTCCTTGTCATTTCATTCCAGTTTTATACCTTTCTTTTGAAATATTGTCTCATATATCCCAAGCTGGCTTTAAACTTACTGTGTAGCCGAGGATGACCTTGAACTCCTGATCTTACTTTTTCCACCTCTCCATTGTGTGGATTACAGTCATTACTGGAAGTCCATGACAAGTTCATGTGAGTTAGGGATCAAATCCAAGGCTTCATGCATGCTAGGCAGACACTCTACCAACTGAGCTATATCCTTATACCTCCAATACTATATCAAAGTATTATAGTGGACCTGGAGTAGTGGAAATGGTATATGGAGAATTATTAACATCTGCCAGAAATGGTGGTCTACATGCCAGGTGCCACAAAAACATCCATCCCAAATGACTTGTCAACCTGAATTTTCATACAAGAATATAAAAGTCATTCCATAGTATATATTTTAAATAGAAGCACATTTGTTTTATTTTAATATTTTTATTTATTTATTTGCATGTGGGGGGAACACACCGGGGCCTCTTGCTGCTGCAAGCAAAGTGTAGATGTATATACACTCCTTTTTTGTGTGTGGCTTTACTGGAGAAATAACCCCATGCCAGCAAGCTTTACAAACAAGCATATTTAACAGCTGGACCATCTCCCTAGCCCTGTTGTGTTTTTTAGTATAAAAAATTAACTTGTTACTCTTCTAACTTTCTCCTGAAGTTCTGTGTCAGATATTTGTGTCAAAGGCGATAGAGTCCTAAACTCTGCATTCACCAGACCATATCAAAATGAATGGCAATCCCCACCACCCTATCATTTCAGGTCTTGAACTAATTAAACATACATGGGAGATGGAGGGTTAAGTGAATGTAACAGCATGTTAGCTGAGTTCAGAAGTAGGGATACAGTCCTTGTGTCTCCTTTTAATGGATCTAGACAGAGCATGTAACATTTGGACAGATATCGGCAATGGAAACTAAAGCAGAGAAAGAGGAAGGAGAGCACCGGGTATAGAAGTAGCATTTAGTCCAGGTGCCAATTAGTGTGGGGTTATAGAGGAGTATGAGAGCTGTCTGCAGAGGGCCTCTGGTAGAAGGCAGATGCAGCTGGCTTTAATCCAGTAATAAGGTCAGTGGCCACAAGAAATAGAAAGGAGCCTACCAAAAGCAACATGCTGAGGGTTTTCAAAGGAAAATGCTGAAAATGTAGCCCTTGTAAGTGAAACTGAATATGAGGAAAAACTCATAAGAGGGTTATTGGCCTTGTCAATTTGCCTTTATTTGTCAGATAAAATCATTTAGAGCATAGCCACCCTCTCCATGCATATGAGTGTCTCATGTGGAATCAAATCAAGAAGCAAAGAAAAGCAGGATGATGACTGTTCTAATGACAGGAAGTAGGATGGTGTGATTAACCCCCACTATTTATAACTTCTAAATCCCAGCATGTATACAGCCCATCAAAGCCTAGAATTCTCCCCATGATGTGCCATGAAAAATAAGACTTAGGACTGGAGAGATGGCTCAGCGGTTAAGGCACTTGCCTCCAGTGCCTAAGGCCCCAGGTTCAATTCTCCAGGACCCACATATGCCAGACCCACAAAGTGGTGGCTCTGGTGCACTCTCTCTCTCTCTCTTTCTCTCTCTCTCAATCTCTGTATCTCTGCTTGAAAAATGAATAAATAAAATATTTTTTAAAAAAAAAGAAAGAAAAAGAAAAATAAGACTTAGGTAGCCACATCTGCATCGCCAAGTTTAAAGTACCCTAGTGTTGTAGTTGCATGGACAAAACACCCAAGCAAAGGCAGCTGATATGAGGAAAGAGTTTATTTCTGCCTACAGGCCCAAGTGGAAGTTTCAGCACAGCAGGGAAAAGATGATAGAACAGGGCCCACTGCTAGTTCAGACCATTGATGACTTTTCTCCCCCAGCAGGCTCTTTCCAGCGTCCTGACAGCTAGTCAGTAGGGAAGGAAGCTCAAATACAGCTTGATTTTTTTTTCAGTATCCTGCAGCCCAAGCATGTGTTATCTTCAGCTGTAAGATCTTAATATCTAGTTCTAATGGGCAACCAAGAGCATTGGCAATAATAGCCTGTGTAATGTTTTAGAGATGTTGGGACCTTATAAAGTTGTATGTGTTAATACCATCAGTTTTTCAAAGAACATATTAAGTAAGACTCATCTTTTCACATTGACTCAGGGTTAGACCAGATGCTATGTGACCATCTCCAAAGCAGCCTGTGCCTTGAAACTGTGTTTGAAGTTTAGCTAGAAACACTTCCATTAGCCACAGCTTCCTTCTTAACCAGGTCCTGGCACCTTCAAATGCCTTTTTACTGCCCATATCCAGTCTCCTACAATGGGAAACCCATAGACCCTTCTGGACTGTGTAATTATGAGGGTGGAGGCCAGGCAACCCAAGGGAACTTCGAGTGCCTGGAGTTGGTAATAAACAGGAAGAGAAGACTTTCCTTAGGTAGGTCACATGCAGCTTTAAGTGGCCACTTTTTCTCAGGTCAGCTAATTGTTTTTCATTGAAATACATATTGTAATTGACATCTCAGCATATAATAAGTGACATCCCAAGTAAGCAGATGCTAATGAAATGTCATATTTAATGATGAAATCCAAAATTTGGAAAATTCACTCTACCCTGTCAGTGAGAAGTATTCATTTGTTAACGAACGCCTTTTCTCACTGATTTCTATTAACTTCTTTCTGTTAACTTCCAGCAGATCAGGCAGACCTTCAAGAGTCACACCTATCCATGCTTCATTCCATAAATGTTCCCTGAGAAACATGACCACCCTCTGCAAAAACAGAAGGAAGATGATCCAATACCCACCAAAAGTCAGCCAGACCTTCATTGTCCTAGTTGGTTCTCAGCTTTTCATGAAAACACCCCCAAATAGTGCCAGACAAGCAAGTTTCCTATCATTATCTAGATTCTGTTGCATCAAGATTTTCTTTCTGTAGCCACCACCTTTTTATTTTTTTTATTTTTATTATTTGTGTGTGTGTGTGTGTGTGTGTGTGTGTGTGTGTGCAGTGTATGAGGTAAAAGATGCAATACCATCATGTGAGCATGTGCATCCACACACACAAAGGAGGTGTGAAGCAGTTCTGAAAGAAATCTAAGGCCCCAAGTGTTTCTTTCCAACCCAGTGATCCAAGTGACAGGGCCAAAGGTCTTGTTGGTAGGAACAGTGCTTCTCCTGCCACCCATGAAGACATGCTTCTGTTGAGCATGGTCGGCATATGCCTATAATCGTAGCACTAGAGAGGTGGAAGTAGAAGACTCAGATCTTCAAGGTGATCTTCAACTATGTAGCAAGTTCAAGGCTAACCTGAGCTACATGAGACTGTCTATCTCATAAAAGCCAAAAACTTGGGCTGGGAAGATGGCTCTGTGGTTAAAAGTGCTTGCTTGAAAACCTGATCACCCAGGTTCTGTTTTCCAGTACCTATGTAAAACTAGATGCACAAAGTGAAACATGCATCTAGAATTCCTTTACAGGTGCAGTACCCATTCTCATTTTCTTATTCATTCATATCTCTCCCCCCTTCCTTTGTCACTGTCATTCTTTGTGTGTATATGTATGTATGTTTGCAGGTAAATAAATGTGTTTTTTAAATACTTTCATCTTACTTAGAATCAAGGTTTGAGGACTACTTTTGGTCACATGACTTCCCTTACCAACTGGTGGTTTTTGGCAAGTGAATCAGACCTGGGAAACCAGTTGGAGGCCCAGTGTGCAGTCGGTGTAGGAGGTAAAAGATGCAGTACCACCATGTGAGCTGCATGGGATGTGATAAATACAACACTCTCCCCTAGGTTCATTTCATCTTCAGTGCACTTGCCACCAAAGCTGATGGGATCTGTGTCCTTATTCATCTTGCCCCAGCACTGCTTACAGCAAGGAGTCGAAGGATAGGTTGAACGCAGGTATGGGCACAAGAAGTCAGCATGGGTTGGTTTCACATCTGCAGTTCAGGGTAGACTAGCATAACCAGGTAGAAACTGCCCCCTGCTGTCTGATATGCAGAAGAACATACCAAATGCTGGCTTCTTGAATAAGCGTTGTACTAGAAATGCTGTAAGGACAAGAAAGCAAGGACAGATTACGACCAGGCAACTCATGGAATCTCTAGGCATCCCAGGGCACCGAGTCTTCCAGAACAGCACTTTTCACTCCTGCTCCCTCTGCAACCTTGTTTCCCAAAGGATGGTTCCCTGTCTAGAGAGCTTGTTAAAAATGAAGTCTCAGCTGAGCACAGTGGCTCATACCCCAGAAGGATAAAAATAGGAGGAGAAAAAGTTTCAGGCCAGCCTGACCAACATAGGAGAGCATGTCTCAAAAAAAAAATGAGGATGTCTTTTGAAACAGAGTCTTGCATATTCAAATCTGTAGCCCAGGCCAGCCTCAGACTTATCACAATCCTCCTGATTTACCCTCCAAAAATATTTTTTAAGGGCTGGGAATATGTCCAAGTCGGTTAAGTACTTGCCTATGCAACTGTGAGGACCTGAATTCAGAAACCCAGTATTCACATAAAAAATTTGGCATGGTAGCATACTTCCCCTTTTCCTGGTGCTAAGGAAGTAAAAAACAGGAGATTCCATGGGATTTGCTGACTAGCTAGTCTAGCCAATATGGTGACCTCTGGGTTCAGTGAGTGACCTTGTCTCAAAAACAAGGCAGAGAATAATTGGGGAAAGCACCCAACTTATACCTCTGGCCTTCACATGCATTCATGCATATCCACAAACTCAAACACACATGTGCATACACACCCACACATAAAAATAATTACAGGACTGGTAATGTTGCTCAGTGGCAGAGTACTTGCTGGCCATTCACAAAGCCCTGGGGTCAACCCCCAACACCATAGAAAGAAGATAAGAATAGCAGCCTCTCGGGCCTTACCCTGCTTCTCCTGGATTTGGATCTGCATTTCACTGGCTCCTTGGATGAGTCTCACACATACTGATATAACCTCCAAAGGAGTTTCAACCCTGATGAAAGTCTACCTTTCCAAAGGTTTGGGTTGAATTGGATGCCAGTTGAGCAGGAAGTAAACACAACTCAAGAACAGCCTGGTCTATCAACATCATGACTGGCATCCTCATTTCCTCAGCATGTCTGTTTCATGTATCCTTGAATTTCATCATCTTTCTAACCAAAAAGCCTTTAGCTTGCTATATGTCATGTTGTATGCTAAATGTATGCAGTAACTGACATTCATCAAATTTATTATTACTATTTTTATTATTATTATTATTATTATTATTATTATTATTTCCAAATCAGTCTGTTTTCAGGAAATATGTGACAGGCATCTGGTTTTATCCCTGGTGGCCATCTTTGTTATTTCTGTTTCCTGCTTACACCCCTGCCATTGCCGTCCTACAGGTCTGGCCACCTGGGGCCTTCTCAGTCTGTTGCTAACTTGGAATGTTCTTTTCTTCGCCAGGTCAGGGAAGAATGTCGGCTCCTGAATGCCCCACCTGTTCCACCCCGAAGCGCAAAGCCTTTGTCCACAAGTCCCTCCGTCCCTCCTCGCACAGTCAAGCCAGCACAGCCGCAGACTCGCTCTCCCAGCCCCACCTTGTCATACTATTCTTCTGGGCTGCACAACATGTGAGTCTTTCTACCAGTGCCCACCACAACTTGACCTCCTCACCAGTCAGTTCACTAGGTCTGAAGAACATCATCTAGCAAGGGTGGGGAGGGGGTAGAGTACACAAGTCATGTTTGTCTTTTGAACTTAATTTTACTGGAAGAACATAACTGGGACCCTGTTAGTTTTGAATGGAAAAGCAATTGTCTTAATAAGGAAAGATATCACAAGGGGCACCTGAAAGATGTTCTTGTTGCACAAGCATAAGAACCTGAGTTCAGATTCCTCCCATACCCATGTGAAATGTTGGACGTTGTGATGTGCCACAATGCAGAGACAGGGAATGCCTGGGCCTCACTGGCTAGCCAGTCTAACTGAATCAATAAGCTCTATGTTGGGCAAGAGACTCTGTCTCAAAGAATAAAGTAAAAAACAATTGAGGAAGAAACCAACATCAACAACATGCATTGCTGACACATGAACTCGCACAGACACACCACGCATATACAAATGAAAAAAAAGAAATCACAAGGTTCTTTGAGTTCAGTGGTAAATGCCCTCTGTATTCTCTTGGAAACAATGTGTAGGCTGCTGTCCATTTTCAGAACCCAGTATCAGATTTTTTTTTCCATGTTGACCTTGACACAGGAAAACAGCACCAGGACCTGGAAATCAGGCTCCTTTTGACTTCCTGCTCTGAATTTCTACCCATCATGTTAGTACCCCATCCTTCCTGGGTCTTTCTAGAGCTGTGAGCTCACTTCCTTTGTAGCACAGTCCACTCCCTTGTTAGCAAATGCCAATCATTTTCTAAGTAACTCTTCTTACTAGCAAGTTAAAATCCAGCTCCATGTAATTTTCAACCATTCCCTGCATCTAGAAAAATAAAATAGGCCTACCCCACTTCTCTCCAAGAATTTTAAACCATGACAAAAGGCCTTCTTTTCTCCAAAATAAAGTGCCTGTTTTACCTGTCATTTCCCAAGATGTGGCCACCGCTCCCTCACCAGCCTGGCCACCTACCTTCGAGCACACTTTGGTTTACTGTCACCTTGTATATGTTTATTTGTTTGTTTGTTTGTTTAAGCGAGAGAATATGGGTGTCTTCCTGCCACTGTAAACAAATTCCAAACACATGTGCCACTTTGTGCGTCTGGCTTTCCCATAGTACTGGAGAATCACCTGGGCCAACAGGTTTTGTAAATAAGTGCCATTAAACCAAACCTCAGAGCCACCTCCCCCAGTACCTACTGTCACCTTTAAAATTTGGCCACCCAGGCAGAATGCACTACCCCACATGTGCTCTTGAAGTTTAAAGTTGCTGTCTATAGGCATTTCTTTGTTCCTGTGGATAGTAAATTCTTGTGCTACTAGAACTCAGTGGAACAGAAAGCAAGGCAAGGATTAGTATTTTATTGGAAACATTTCTTCTTATCCCAGATTTTTGAGGAGGAACAATTAGAATCACAAATGATGTTGATGTAGCAACATTATTTTCTCACATGGATGACAAGCATTGAAGGGACTTATTTATTACTCTTCCTCCCATTCTTTTTCTCTGAAGACATCACTGTTCACTCCTGGCCCAACTATGGTATGAGACTTTTCTCATCTTGAAGATCCAGGATTTTCTTGTGCATTATATATATGAATGTGTATAAGTATATGTGTATTGTGTATCTATGTGTATGTGTGTATATTTGTATTATTTTCTATCTACTACAGCATTTTAAGTTTATAACACACATATGTATATATGTAGTTGCAAATATATTTCTTTCAAAGAAAAAAGAATAAGGTTAGCAAATACTTTATTGGTTCAAGATATATGTTATACATATAAATAAATATATACATAGTCTAGCTGCCCTTTTCTGCTTGAAAGTAATATCTCTGGATGATGAAAGGCTTGGAATTTGGCTTTTTTTATTTATTTATTTGTTTTCTTTTCTATGTTTGCTTTTTAAGCAGCATTACCAAAAGTGACTCAAGTCCTTCTGACAGCGCTCCTGTTTCCTGCTATCCCTGTACCCGAGTGAAGGCTGACTCTGTGGATCCCAAGTCCCCCTTTGGAAGTCCTTGTGCAGACACACTGTCCTCCAGGCTCTCGTGGCCCAATCATTATTCGGGACCATCTGAGAGCCAGACCAGGAGTGACTTCCTATTAGATCCAAGCAGGAGCTACAGCTACCCCAGGCAGAAGACCCCTGGCACACCAAAGAGAAACTGCCCAGCACCTTTTGATTTAGATGGCTGCGAGTCCAGCCCACTGAGCTCAATCACTGCAGAATTTGGCAGTGGTGTCTCAGGTTGTTCCAAGTCAGCCAGCTACTCTATGGAGAGCACAGAGGACCGCATTCTTGCAACCTGCATGACAAAGCAGAGTGTCTCCTGCCCTGCCTTACCTCCCAGGACCCTCAAGCCAGGGGAGCAGAAAGCCACCTCTGAAACATCTCCTTTGCCTCTGAAAATTGACGGTGCTGAGGAGGACCCCAAGTCAGGGTCACTGGACCTCTCTGAAGACCAGTATTTTGTCAAAAAGGGCATCCAGGACATCTTCTCAGTCCCTTACCCTTTCTCATCTCCACTCCACCTCCAGCTAGCCCCCAGGTCCTGTGGCGATGGTTCCCCATGGCAGCCACCCACTGACTTATCAGGACTTTCTATAGAGGAAGTGTCCAAGTCTTTACGGTTCATTGGTCTGTCTGAAGATGTCATATCCTTCTTTGTCACAGAAAAAATTGATGGGAATTTGCTTATTCAGCTAACAGAAGAAATCCTCTCAGAGGATTTCAAGTTAAGCAAACTTCAGGTGAAGAAAATTATGCAATTCATTAATGGCTGGAGGCCCAAAATATAGCCAGATATCCTCAACCAGGATGGACAAGGCTAAACATTGTGTGCTAGGAAGGGTGTTCTGGGACACAGGTTCCTGTTTTTGCACTACAAAACCTCTGTAAATAAGGACAAGAGACACTCTTACTATGCAGATTCCGTTTTTTGAATGGTGACCAGGCTGTTTTGTACATCAATAAAGATGCTGTACAGAACACAGAGGTGTGCCTTGTACGTCACTCAATATTCAGCAGCTGCTAAAAGAGCAAAAGGCATATTCAGAGAACTCATTTGAGAAGGTGTATTTATTACAAAATAGCCAAAGCTGAAAGACACAAGAATCTTAGAAACATTTTTGAGCCATTCCCATCATCAGGGCAGTTGACTTTAGGCACTTAACTCTGTTCTGTGCTCTATCATGCTAATTATTTGATTCCTGTTCCTGGACATGTCAGTGACATGAAATGACACTTTAATGTTAAATGCTCGATGGGGATCTTTTTGTTGAAAGGCATTTTCCAAAGTCGTATTTTGACAGAGGATATATGACATCCATAGAAATAAAAAAATATTGAGCAGAAGGAAAAATGAAATATACATATAGGTATATATGCATATATATGCAATATATAATATATGTTTTAAATGTAACTTTGAATCTGAATTTTCAGATCATATCTGGTTACTGTCAAATATCCTTTGAGGTCTTGGGACTATTTGCTGAGTTAATTCTTAGGAATGGTTAGCAAAATGATTCCAAAGTTTTCAGACCCGAACTTTGAAGTGCATAGACATAGTCCTTGAAAACTTGGACAAGATCAGTAGACTCTATTGCAGAATTAAGTGTGATTTTAAGCCCATGGGTGGGCTGATCTTTTCATATCCATGCTGACATTTGGTGAAATGGCAGTTACTTGGAAAAAAAAAGTCATTCTTTTTCCCTGGGATCTGCTAGTAAGAGATCAGTGTGTGTGAGGTGTTCTTCTAGGAAACTCAAATAAAATCACCATTTTGTTGTGTATGTTACATCTTTGTGGTGGTTCTTAAAGTACACTAAGAATACTTGCTAATTTCATAACCTCTTTTCTCTCTTCTGAAGAAAATACATGATTAACATCCTTTTATTCTAAGAATTCTGCTAAATATGATTACCTATTATAAAATATAATCATTCTCACTCTTTTTGAAGTCATATAAACTTAGAAAAGCTTCTATTTTCTGAGCAAGGCAACATCCAAACAGCTCCTGAGTTTGTCCCCAGACTCTGATGAGCAGACAGCCTCTCAGATATGATAATGGGCCACCTGGGGTCATTCTGTCCTGCAGGATTGGGTCATATTTCCTCATCTTTCTTTCTCACCAGAAAAATTAATAAATATAAAGACATGAAAGACAACCCCCCCCCAAGTCTGGGTGTGCAGTTTTGTGGAATATGTCTGTCTTCATTTCTTGGCATTAGAAAACTATTTTAATTCATCTTGTGGTTTAGAGTTGAAATTAATTGATACCTACTACAATATGCCATCTTCAATCTTAGTTTAGAATAAAACAATTTTTTGTTGTTTCTGACATTGTTCCTTTATGTAAATACTGTATTCCGCATAAAATGAGTACCCCATAAAATTGGCAAACTGGAGGATTCCTTCAGAAGTAACTAATGGATCTGCGAAGAGATTTCTATTACTTCCACACCTCAAGACCCATAATGTTTCTGTTTTAGAAAGAACACCTCTCTATGAGGGGAAACTAACTCCTTAGAAAGTTATCATCTCAGAACTTTTCTCAAAAATAAACACAGACAGTAAAGCATGTGCTCTTCAGAACTAGCACTCAAACTCACACCAGCCATAGTTTGTTTGGGTTTACTATGAAGGTTACCCCACACAGACAATCAACTTTTTATCTTCCATCATCTGCAAAAATGTTACACAAAATTAGATTCTCTTTTTGCTCATTTGTTTTGATCCTGGTATATTTATGACAAGTCTGTGTTGATTGGCAGCCTGGCATCTCCTTGAGGATAAGGATGGGCTTTGAATTCATGCATTTATCATACATTCACTGAGCATCTTTATTTTGCCAGGCACAGTACTAAGGAAAGACCTGCCCTCTTGAGACTTACATTGTTTATATCTAGCATCATAGTTGCTGACACTATATATGGATGAGCAAGACATGACATGAAATCTTCCTGGCAGCTGAATGTATGGAGTGATGTGAAGGAATCCACAGATGAAGGCAATGACCATCTCTACTAAGGTATAAATAAATACCACTAAAAAGACAGTAAGACTTGGAATATGTTAAAGGACAAACGAGTCTCAGCCTCACGTTTTCTTTATTGACTTGGGAATTTTTAATGATTATCTACTAGCATTTCTGAAATCCACAAATAGTGTAATTGCCATTTCCCAGCTGAGAACCTGTCAGTGGAGGGCCTTGACTAGACAAAGGATATATAAACCAGAGAGAATTGTGACCAGAAATGCAGAGAGTGGTAAGAAGGTAAGAACAGCCCTTCCCTTCCAAGAGCTGGAGTTTCATAGTGCAGAGGTCTCCTCAAGCAAAGCCTTTGCTAACCAGTCACATCCCAACAGTACATCCTTCTGTGGTAGCCTCTGTGCCAGCCCAAGAGTAACCAACATACTTGTGGAGAAGGGTCTGCTTAAACAGGATCTTTCTTGTTTGTTTTGGTTCCTTAAATTCATGGCTAAAAGCATCTTCATGCCACACACAACCCAGAAAAGAAAATCAGCTATAAGCCAAGCCATGTAGCTAAAATGCAAAATATGGAGTCAACTCCAAGAAAACTCAAAACCCAACCCAATTCCTTCTTAGAATCTTATAAACCCTGTAAGTTCTCTCAGAGTTGAGCTGCTCAACTGTATGAACTGTGAAATGGACTCTCGGCCACATACACCATTCAAGTTTATGTTGTAGCAAACTTGCCCCTTCAGCTAAATTGCAGTGTTTATTCTTGTCTCATGTGAAAATACATCAACCTTATGGGAAATATTATGACTGTCCATTCCAGATAATCAGACTCCTGCATAAATCACATTCCAGAGCCACCTCATATCATCCATATGCCTTCCTAAGAAGTTTAGTAGGTGGCTATAGATGGATGGAGAGTCCTTTCTTGTCCAGACACTCTACATAAGTCCCTACTTCTCATGCCTAATGTCCGTAAGATTAACATTCTGAATAACAAACTGGGCAACAAAATAGTTCTTCAAAGAATCTAGTGAATTCTTCAAAGGAAGTTTTAGTTTTAGTCCACCAAAAAAATCAGCTATGCTGTTGGATGCATGAAGCTTTCAGAAACATGTTTGTTACATCAGTTTCCACTGTTTTTCTCAAAATCTAAAAGCTTCTAAGGCAAAAAGCCTCAAAGGGCCATAGGGCAAATGAGGGAAAGTAGGAATTTGATACTGTGGGACTGTAATGTGGGATTCTTGTGGCCATATCATGTGAAATCAGATTGTTGAGTTTTCAAGACTTCTTGTTTTAAATTTTATCTCATTGTGATATCCAAAATATGAAGTAAATGTAATTTGGGTTAAAACTAAGTACAAACGTCTTCTTTAACTACAATCCTCTAATTTCTGAACTAGGAGTTTTGTAATGAAGCTCATCAGATTGCAAATTTCCTTTACGTACAATCTTATTGAGTAGGGCTCAGATAATTTCCTAGCCATAAACACCTTCTCCCACTTTCATACTAAGTTCTATTTAAAATATCGTTTCAGCTGAGACTAAAAATTGGACTCAACAATTTTAGTGTTCCATAACTTAAATGGAAATGGTGTTCACTCAAAGCATTTTAGAGACCATCTTTACAGGTTCTTGGCTGGGAAACAACTGTGAGTTAACGGTTGTGTTCCTGCCTGGAACATTCTTGAATGGGTCCAGCCTGTACCTCAAGGTAAATGTGCTGTGTTATGTCTAAAAATAATGCAATGTCTGTTCTTTAATTGACTCTGAAATGTCTGTAAATAAAGAACTTCTCAAAGTTGCTCTTGAAGTGTTTCCTGAGTGTGTCAGACCTCTATAGAGAGAGTATCTGAGGGCTTCCTCCTGTATCCCCACAAGCTTGAGGGGATCTTTGGCTATCTATTTATTTATTTATTTGCAAGGAGAAAGGATGCCAAGGTCTACAGATATATGCATTATTGTGTGTATCAGGCTTCAAGTGGGTACAGGGGAATCAAACCCAGGCAATCAGGTTTTGCAAGCAATAAAAGTATTTGCACTTTTAAACACTGATTCATCTTCCCAACCAAGTTTTTTTTTTAGTTTTATAAAATTATGCATGTTATTCTGTTTTGGGTTGGGGAAAAGCTTATAAATACACTCCCTTCCCTGAGGAGCTAAAGACAGATAATGGTTGCTTAGCGAGGGGAAGGAAGCCCTTCTCTTTTGTAGCATAGCCATTGGTAAGTACTGAGAAGAGGGTCCAGAGGAACTGGGGAAGGGATACAGGAGAGTAATGTGTGTATTTGATCAAAATGCCATATATATGTGTTGGGTAAAGGGGAATGGACCCCTAGCCCCCTGCGGGGTAGCCCAAGTCTAGCCTGCCAGCAGGAGACGGGCTCCATCGGGGAGAGATGAATGTGCGGCCGGAGAAGCACATGTGGCCGGGAGATAAGTCAGGGCAAATCTCAAATTTTATTCCCACACCCAAAACCCTTTTATAACCCAAGGCTGCATCGTTCATCCTATTTCTCTCAAAATGATACTCAGCAAGCAGGAGCAAAGCTTATCAGCTTCAACAAACAGGATCAAGGCTTATCAGCTACTACTTTTGCCTCCTGGGATTAAAGGTGTGCTGGGATTAAAGATGTGTACCACCACACCGGGCACACCCCTGCTGGGATTAAAGGCATGTGCCACCATGCCTGGCTTTATTCTAAAACTTAGCTCAAGGTTACTCTGCTAGGCTGGGGCCCAACATATATGAATGAAAATGGCAAAAACAGCAATAAATTTTAAAAAGTTCATGTGCCCCAATGAGGTGTGGGGAGCTAATAAAGATTCCTATCTCTGGCTCACATGTGGGCTCAACTATTGCAGTCACAACAGCCTGTTGTTGTATCCACTGTTAAGTCTCACAGAGAAGGTGGACAAGGGAAGTTAGGTTGAGAGAGCTTTTATTGAATTCAAAACAGAATGATAATGCTTCCCAACACTTGATGCTCTCAATCTTTCTGTCTTCTTTTGCTAGACTAGAAGCACCCTCAAATCATTTTGCCACACTCTTCCACAAGGACAACCTATAACAAGCCCAGAAGTGTACACCACCTGGATATCAGTGTTGTTCATAGGTTGACTAAAACTTCCAAAGATCTACCTCAAGTTGGAAGTAATGCTTACATGAGGCAGCATACCCTAATATGTACTCAGCTTTGCAAACTGGAGATTGAGAAGCAAATTTGAAGTTAGAGATATGTTGGGTTAAGACCTATATGCCAGGGTTTGAAGAAAAACATTATTGAAAATGGGAAATGCTGAGCCCATTTTTACTTTGCTGAAATGATTTCCTCTTAAGTTGCCCTGCTCACCTGAGCATTTTCCTACAAGCTGATCAGGTTTCGCTCCTTTTTGCAGATAGAGCACCTAGTATGTGTCTCCCCAACCTAGTGAGCTGTCTGCTCATTGGTACCAGAGCATGTGTATGTGTCTTCAGGGTCTTCAAAGTTAGAGCTACTTGAGCTGATATTGATGACAGCATGAATGCCCTGACATTCTTGAAGGTGGCCAATCACTGTGTCATGAACGACAGGACAACAGGATGAGGTTATGTCAAATGATAGGGCTATCACTCATTGGCAGAGCACATGTATCATGACAATTTATTATTGCAGTGAGCAATTTATTACAACAAACACATTTTTTGCACAGTTTAAGCCACTGACTTCCACATTGTGATGGAGGTAAAATGAACTGAAGAGGTTAATGTGTTCCCATAGGCATAAATACTATTTTCAAAAGAAACAAGCAGTTGAAACATAGATGTGTTTCTCAGGCTCTGGGCAGTGATGGGGAAGTCCGTGTCCTCCAAAACACAATTGACCAAGAAATAGGATTCTTGGGCACTGTAGAAGTTTAAAGCCAGAGGACCTTGGAAATGAATGGATCTAACTTCATAGGAATAAATCTATGCAGAGTAAATGACTTCTCACAAAGTGGTTTGGGGTTGTGATAAAATGAAGATAAGAAATAGGACCAATTTTCTATACCATTCTGAATTGATCCTCCCCAGTTTATGCTAGGTGAAAATCAAGAGAAGCTTCCTACTTGACATAATGGTGCACATCCAAGTCCAACAATGGACCACATCTGCATTCCCCTGGAGAAAGAACAAAGAAAAGATGAATACTACCTAAGAAAAATAAAATTGCCAAGTGACTATTTTTGTATGTTTCTGCCTCATTCTTTATGCATTTTACTCTCAGTATCATAGTTATTGACACAATAGAGCAAGTCTCTTGGTTCACTCTAAGGTGGTGACATTTTTATAAATCCATAAAATTACCAACAGTTTTGTTTTTTATAGCTTAAGTTGTCATCTTTATGTTGTATATTTTTATTGTGAGGGGAGAAAGAGCCTCTTGTCCTCACAAATGAACTCCAGATGCATACACTTCTTTTTGTATATCTGTTTTATGTGCATACTGGGTAATTGAGGCTAGGTTGTCAGGCTTTGCAAGCAAATGCTTTTATATTGCCATCTTTAAACCATGTAATTGGTGATTAATATTTTCATATAATCACAGCTACCTGGGTTTTTCCCACTTCAGTAATTTATGAATAAGGGTGATAAGGAACTGTGATTGCTCTGAGACCCAGTTCACACTAAAATGGTCTGCTGGTTCCTGTGTCGCCTCTACCCAGAGCACTAAGATCTTTTGGCTCCTTGTCTATGTGGGGACTGTAGAATTACTCCAGTTCTGAATTTGTGTCCTCTATTCTCTCATTTAAAGTTGAAAAAGTTCAGCCATGTAGGTTATTTTCCTATTCTTGACAGGTCAACTGATCTATCCTGAAGGCAGGACCACCCAGAGAGCCCTTCATCTGAAACCTAAGACTTTCATCCTTTTAGTAAGGGATGACTTTTTGTATTTGACCTTCAGAGCAACAGGTCCCTATTCCCATAGTGAACAACCCTCAGTTTTGCCCTCTGGGCCTCATTTTGCAATTTACACAGTTCATCTGATTTTATGGTATGTGAATTATATCTCACTGTTTTCAATGCTCACCTGTTCTTCCATAGAGATAAACTGTGAAGCAAGTCATTTCCTGTCATATTCTTTCTCAGGCCCAGAAACTGTTCATCTAAACTGTAACAGGGCATGATTTAGTATTAGAAGAATTATGAGGGAGCAGTGAGCAGCTACTGCTAAGGGAAGGAACTTGACATACAGTGCCACCACACCTAGTTTAAAAGCTAATCTGGGTGCTGGGGAAATGGTTAACCAGTAAGATCAGTTGCTATACCAGCATATGAATCTGAGTTAGATCTACAGCACCCACATAAAAATCCAGGCATGACTAGCATTCTCCTAACTCCAGTGTTGAGAGGGGGGCAGAGTAGAATTATTGGGGCTTACTGGTCAACAAGTCTAACAAAAACAGCACAAGCTCCAGTTCAGTGAGTGACTGTCTCAGGGAAATAAGTAGAAAAGCAATATAAGAGGACATGATGTCTTCCTCTTGCCTCCATGTATATGTGCACAAGGCACAAATATGTCCACATAATACATGAATACATGTACACACAAAGCTAATCTGCTTTTTAAAGAATTATGAGCTTTCAAAGGATTTTTTTTGTTCTCATACAAATTTTCTTGTTTTCATCTTTCTCTGCCATTTCCCTCCCCCCTTCAACTTAGACTCCTTTCTGCTTGCACACTACATGATTCCTTTATTCTTTGCCCCTTCTCATCATCTCCTTCTCCTTCTGTGGTCTCCTCTAGCGAATCATAGCCCATATTATGTCTTACATCCCTGTATTTATATACCTACAAACATTCAAAGTTAGACTCCAAATATGAGAGTAAATATGCTATTTTTGTCTTTCTGGGCAGGGTTATCTCAGTTTTTTTTTTCCAATTTTATCTATTTTCCTGAAATTTTATTAGTTTCATTCTTTTTTAAGGCTGCGTTAAAAAATCTTTGTGTATATGTACCATTATTTTCATTACCCAGTTACAGTTGATGGACATCTAGGTTGATTCTATTTTTAACTGTTGTGTATAAAGTAGCAATGAACATGAATGTACAAGTACATCTGTGATAGGATATCAAGTCCTTTGTGTATATGCCCAACAGTTCAGTTTTTAACTTTCTGAGAAATGCCCACACTTATTTCAACAGTGGCTGTACCAGATTACAATCTCACCAATGAATAAACACCTTTAATTACTGAGCCATTTCTCTAGCCTTTTATATGATTTCAGTATCAGGATAATATTGGTTTCAGAGAATGAATTTGGTAGCATTCCTTCCCTTTATTTTGTGGAACAATTGAGAAGTGTTAAATGAGACACACATTGCTAATTTGGCAATATTCTAGTGGGTATAGCTCTCTGGTAATGACAATTTCCCCTTGGAGCCCAGGTTCTTTGTCCCCATAAGAATTTGCCATGGATCCCAATTCCAGTTAAGGGTTCCTTATCATTGAGAGGATCTCTTAGCCAATCAGTAAGCCCTTGATTACCCTCCTAGGTTTAGCACCACTATTGCACAGATAAGCATTTCTTGACTTGCTGGTCTCTTCCATATAGTACTGTGTTCAGCATTCTTGTGACAACAGTCTGTATTACATTTCAATGATCTATGCTTTCTTCCACCATCATTGACCAGATTCCTGTGGCAGCTCATGTAAAAGGCCTTCAGGTACTATACATGCTACCATCTGGGAGCTGATTACCATTCTGGATAAAGCAGGGTCTCTTAGTGTTCTGTGGTATCTTCAATCTGTGGTATCTTCAGCAATAGGGTCTTACCTTTGGCCTGGGGAGGGTCTTCAAGAGCTTTGACATAAGACTGTCTTATTTTGGGAACCTCATGGGTCTGTTTGATCAACAGCTCACTCACTAAGAGAAGGAACCAATTACTGGAACAGGTTGCTGCAGACTTGAGCAACTTTTTCGTGGGATTAGGCTTTTTCCCATTCTGTTTGTGGCCCCTTTTACCAGGTGATGCCCACAGCTTTCTCAGGAGCTTACTGTAGGAAAGTAAGGATTTTAAGGTATCCATTCATTATTGATTTAGTTTCAGGTCTTATGTTGAGGTCTTTCATCCATTGGAGTTGATTTTTATGCAATGTGTGGGAGGAATGAGTCTAATTTCTTTATTTTATAAGTATCCAATTTATCCAGCACCATTTGTTGAAGATGCTATCATTATGCCAGTGCAGGTTGTTGGCATCTTTATCAAAGATCAAGTAACTATAGCTACTCGAACTATGACCAGGGTCTTCAGTTCTGTTCCATTGGTCTGTCTGTCTGTTTTTGTGCCAATACCATGATGTTTTGTTACTATGGCTTTGTAGTATATCTTTAGATCAGGAATGGTGATATCACTTGAGGAGGATTTTTTACTAAGGAGAGATTTGACAATTGTAGGGCTTTTGCCATTCCAAATACATTTTGAAATTATTTTTTTCTATGTCTGTGAAGAATAAAGCTGGAATTTTTATTGGCGTGGTTATTGAATCTGTATATTGCTTTTGGCAGAATTGCCATTTTTACAATATTAATTCTACCTATCCAGGAGCATGGAATATCTTAACATCTTTTCACATCCTCCTCTATTTCCGCTTTCATTATACAAGTCTTTCATGTCCTGGATATGAGTTATTCCAAGGTATGTGTGTGTGTGTGTGTGTGTGTGACAGTCTCTCTGATATCTTTTGCTGTATGCATTTCATTTGCCTATAGAAAGGCTGTGGATTTTTGTGTTAATTTTGTGTCCTGCCATCTTGCTAAAGGAATTTATCACCTTCAGGAGTGTTCTAGTAGTATTCTTTGGGTCCATCGTATATAGATTCATATCATCTGCAAAAAGGGATAGTTTTACTTCTTCCTTTTCTATTTATATCCCTTTTATGCCTTTCTCTTGTCTTATTACTTGGGCTAGAACTTCAAGAACTATGTTGAAGAGCAGTGATGAGAGTGGACATCCCTGTCTTGTTTCGGATTTGAGTGGGAACTCCTTGATCCTTCCCCCATTGATTATGATTTGGCCTTTAGGAGTTTTGTGTATTGCCTGTATTATGTTGAGGTATGTCTTCTATGCTCAGCCTCTCCAGTGTTTTGATCACGAAGTGGTGTTAAATTGTATTGAAGGTCTTTTCTGCATCGATTGAGATGACTGTGTGGTTCTTGTGGTGGAAGTCTATTAATATAGTGGATTACATAATCAACTACCATATGTTGAACTATCCCTGCATCCTTGGGATGAAACCTGCCTGGTAAAGGTGGATAATCCTTTTGATGTTGTCATGGTTTGATACAGGTGTCCCCCACAAACAATTGAATGTGTTCTGATAGATCGATCCTCAGCTGATGGCAGTTTGGGTTTTACAACCTCGATGAAGCTGTGTTGTCAGGGGCGGGCTTATGGGGTTATAAGCCAGCTTCCCCTTGCCAGAGTTTGGCACACCTTCCTGCTGCTGTTTGCAGTGCTGTGGCGGAGGTGATGTCCAGCCCTCTGCTCATGCCATTGTTTTCCCTGCCAGAATGGAGTCTCCCCTCGAGTCCGTAAGCCAAATAAACCCACTCCTCTACAAGCCACTTTTGTTTGGGTTCTTTCTGCGCAGCAACTAGAAAGCTGACTGCAACAGTTTTGGTACCAGGACGTGGGGTCATCTGTTGCTGCTAGAACCCTGATCTTGTGGCTTTGGTCTTCTGGAAGTGATCAGGAGGAATGTGGAAGGACTTGAAATCTCGGCCTAAGAGATGCCTCGCAGTGTTGTGAGTACAGCTTCATGGATCATTCTGGTCAGAGTTGAAAGACCTGAATGTAATGAGAACTATGGACTGTGAGGTTTGGCTTACAAGGGGGAGAAAGAACTTGGTCAGGACTGTGCCAGAAGCAGTTTGCGTAAGAGGCTTACTGTGTTCTGCCTGCCTATGTCCTGGGAACCTGTGCAGGGTTGTCTTACGTAAAGATGGACTGGTGTGAGCAGATGGAGATGGCACAGAAAGAAAGATCTTTGGGTCAAAACTGCTGCCCGTTCACTGCAATTGTTTGAGAGATGACAACCACTGAGATTGGGCCAGCTGGTCTGCACTGGAACAACAGAAAGAATGCGGACTCTTTGAAGTAAGGGGCCTGAATGCTTTGATCCCCCCCTGGATTAACAAGTTGGTAGCCCACCTGGTTCTGTGGAATGGAGATTGGTTAGAAAGAGAGGGTCATTGGATTTGCAACACAGTTTTGTTTTTGAAAAATGGCCATTGGCGTGTGAAGCAGGTGTGCAAGGTTGCCTGCATGGAGCCCGATGGAGCCATGAGGATGAACTGTGGGTTGCAATGGAGACCCAAAGAATTCCAGGACTGTGGATGGGTGCCAAGGCGAGCTGCCAGCACCGGATGACGTTTTCCCAGACTGTGAGTAGCCGAGCTGGAGGGGCGGAATTGAATCTCCAAGAGACTTGTGTTATTGGTTAAGAATCATTGAGCTTGGAGTTAGAGATTGATGGTGCCCTGTTTGTTTTAAATCTTGTATTGTATTGGTCAATCTGTTTTTGCTGTGCCT